>CM069405.1:519829417-519987379 GCA_035609135.1 Eleutherodactylus coqui
GGCTCTCGTGCCCGCCGGCTGCCAGGGCTCTCGTGCCCGCCGGCTCCCAGGGCTCTCGTGCCCGCCGGCTCCCAGGGCTCTCGTGCCCGCCGGCTGCCAGGGCTCTCGTGCCCGCCGGCTGCCAGGGCTCTCGTGCCCGCCCGCTCTGTTAGCTTTTTGTTTTTTCATACCAACAGTAACCGTTTGCTGCGTGGGTTTTTTGTAAAAAGAAAAAAGAAATCTGACAAAGTAGCGCTTCGTTTTTGTTTTTTTTTCTCAATGGAGAGCTGCAAATAGAAACGCAGCCGTGCGTCTCCATTGTTTGTTGGGTTTAACGGATGGGTTTTCGGTTTTCCTCCTCCGTTCTGCCACGCACGGATTTAGTCTTGTTGATGAGCAAAATCGGGATGCAGAATTCCAGCGTGTTTCCGCGTAGTGATGACATCACTTCTTGATGTGGAAACATGATTTTAAGAATTACACATGGAGAACAGAAATGAGCTGAGAGCCTTTAGGGGGCTGAGCGGCGACCAGACAGCAATAGCGTGAACGGGCTTACCATAACAAGCAGAGCAGTCCTCGCCTGTCGTCAGCCGCAGGGTTCCAGCGATGTCACTCCACCATCCACCCTGTCATCGCGGTGAAACGTAACATCAGCGTAACTCAGCTGATCGCTGCAGCGCCACTGCCTGTTCTCCTGGCATCAGCGCTCAGATGCCGGGTGTTGTGATGCCAGGAGTTCAGAACGGAAACATTGCAGTGATCAGGTGACGTCCTCTTCCATGACAACACAGGGAGGACGGCGGGGACGCGTCGCTGGATCCCCGCGGCGGGGGAGAAGCGAGAGCAGCTTTATGTTAAAGGTGTTTCCAGGACACAAAATAGGTTATACAGCGCTGCAGCCCCGGTGCCACGCCGAACCCGAAAGAAGCGGGCGGTCATGTGCCGTATATTGTGCATCTAACTGCTCAGCCAATCACAGGCTTCAGTGGCCATTGAAGAATCACTATTGAAGCCTGTGAGTGGCCGAGTGGTCACAAGCACAATGTATGGCACATGACTGCCCGCTGCTGCTTCCAGGTTCTGTGCGGCGGGCATCGGGGGTGCAGCACTAGATGGGGAGCGGCCAGGAGAGGGGAGCGTTCAGTTTTTCTTTAAAGCCATATAACTTTTTTTTTTTTAATGAACCGAATACCCCTTGAAGCCAGTTCAGGCTCCAGCCGACATGTCGGCCCACAACACAAAAGCCTTCTGATCGGGTGCAAATATTAGTATAAAAGTAGCATAAACATCTGAAACCTCCCTAAAGCAGCCGCGATGTGCCGGACAAACCT
Source organism: Eleutherodactylus coqui (assembly GCA_035609135.1). Taxonomy (NCBI): domain Eukaryota; kingdom Metazoa; phylum Chordata; class Amphibia; order Anura; family Eleutherodactylidae; genus Eleutherodactylus; species Eleutherodactylus coqui. The sequence continues at coordinate 519,830,731 of CM069405.1, forward strand.
CCTCTCCTACCCAGTGTGCCTGCCGGGGCTCCTTCATGGGGCGCCTCTAGCCTGATGCCCACCGAGCATCAGTAGTCCAAGACCTGAAACGCTGCTGTGATTGGCCAGCGCTGCCACTGAGGAAGCGGCATGAGTGTCTGGCAAAAAATACAAAATAAAGATGGGAAAAATGTAAATAGAAAGAAACATAATAACACCTAAAAACTAGTAAATCTGTAAAAAATCAATAAAACTCAAAATAGTAAAACATGTAAAATATATACAGAATGGTAAATGTGGTGTGTAATATATATACCATATACACTCGAGTAGAAGGCCTAATGCCCACGGCGCTGCCCCGCAGCTATAAGGTTCTATTGAACCTAATAGCGCAATGCTCACGGGGCGGCATTCCGCCCCGTGAAAGCGCCCGCAATCACCCGCGGCAAATAGAGCAGTCAATGGAAGCTGTCCGTCACACTATCTTCCGCTGTAGCACAGCGGAAGATAGCGTGAAAACACTACCCCGCTAGCCGCGTCATGTGACGCTGTGGGCGTGTCATATGATGCTGCCAGCGCGTCACATGACACTGCTGACGCGTCATGCGCCCTACTCCGCATGCATGCCGGAGCGTCATGCGGAACGTCGGGCGGTGGGTCCGGAGGTAAGTATGGGGTCTCTAAGGGGGCGCCGTGACGGACTCCGCTGTGGAATTCCGCATGTGGAGCCCGTCACAGCCGTGGGCACTAGACCTAAGCCTAGTTTTTCAGCACATTTTTTAATGCTGAAAAAGGCCCCCTCGGCTTATACTCAAGGGAGGTAACAAAAAACAAAAATAAAAACCCGAAATACTCACCTCCCAGCATCTGTGTTCCCGGCGCGATGGTCCCCCCGGCGGTGCGGCAAGCTGCTTGAGAATTCTCCCCGCTGTCATCTCCATGCTCAGCTTTGAATTCCCCGCCGTCAGCACTGTGATTGGATCAAGGACCAGCCAATCACAACCGGCGCTCGGTCATTCATGGCCATTCAGTGGATGACATCACTGAATGGCTGTGATAGGTTATCGAGCGCCGGCTGTGATTGGCTGGCACTTGATCCAATCACAGCGCTTACTTACACAGCGCTGACGGCGGGGAATTCAAAGCCGAGCAGAGAGTTGACAGCAGGGAGAAGTCTCAAGCAGCTTGCCGCACCGCTGGGGAGACCATCGCCCCAGGGACAAAGATGCTGGGAAGTGGTATTGCATTTTTTCTTTACCTAGTATATACTCTAGTATAGCTCGGCTTATACTCCAGTATATACGGTATATACTAACTAGAAATAGCTAAAGATACTTACATAATAAAGCTGAAGCATCAGTTCTACTATAACCTCCTCTAGGTGACCATCTAACGGTAAGGCCGCCCCCGCACTCCGCTGGATGCTGGGTCAGTACTCGCCGGGGCGGCCATAAACCTACGGAGGATCCGGACATTTATCAGGCCTGATTTAGGGCGGTTGTAAGCCGTCTCCATCCTGCGCTGCGGTCGGGTCACATGATATGCGGCCCCGGATTACAGCTCAATATGTGATATTACAGCGCCGGCGCTGATCACATCCATCACTGTCACCGCCAGTCTATGAACACATTAGGGGAGCGCCGGCCCCGCTGCAGGTGAGATTTATTACCATCGGTCGGGGTAGTGGGGGATCTCTGTGCCGTACGGGTGAGGTAGGAGGCGTCACATGATCACCGCTGCAGGCAGAGCCAGTTTTAGTTTTCCCAAAAAGTGCAACATTTTTCTTTTCCCGTTTTTATAGTTTTTGGTCTGAGGGCAGCAGCCAGTGACGTTCAACGCGTCATACATGATAGATATCGCACCCGTACATACAGACACACATATATATCACGGCCGCGCCCCTGGAATCAGCTGATGGCTTTCATTTTTCTGTTCTGATAGGTAAAACGGAATTGGCCAAGCAGACGGCGCGCTACCTGCACAAGGACACCAAAAAGGTAATGGCTGCCACGGGGCATGGTATAGGTTTTACAATGAAAGTCCTGTAATCCGGCATACTGTGATCCGACACAGAAATGTCATATAATGTGGGATTCTGCAAGATCAGGAGCCAATGAGATTTCCCAGAGTAATAAAGGAGGTGACCTCATCAGGAGGTGACCTCATCAGGAGGTGACCTCATCAGGAGGTGACCTCATCAGGAGGTGACCTCATCAGGAGGTGACCTCATCAGAAGGTGACGTGGGAACTGTTTAGAGATGTTTCTATGACCATCTGATAATCCAGAATATTTGATCATCTGCCTGATTGTACGTGTACACACGGTGTATAGGGATTGTCTGCTGGTCTGTGCTCCTCTGTTAAGTCATTGTGTGATAATTAATGGGGGTTTACCACTAAAGACATTCATCCTCTCCCCACAGGGGGGCGTATGTCTGGTCACTGGGGATCCCAAGAATGGCGCCCCCAAATACTTCATGGGAGTGTAGCGCATGCATCATTTCTGTGGGAGTGTTACGGAGTGCGTCCGTCTCCACCTGTCTCATAAGAGCGACGGTCGCACATGCAGACCACCACTCCATTCATGTGGGCATTCAAGGCGCCGTTCTGAGGGTCTCTGGGGTCCAGCGATTGGAAATGCCCCCCCCCCCCTCTCAGATCAGACATTTATCTCCTGTCCTGTGGATAAAGGATAAGAGTCTTTAACAGCACAACCTCCTGAAGGCTCTTGGGGTCCATGAGGCCCTCGGCGCCATAGATTTCATGATACACTTGGACATGCTGCAGGATCTCTGACCGTCTCTCTGTGTGCGCAGGGCTTCATACGGCTGGATATGTCTGAATTCCAGGAGAAGCATGAGGTATGGCCTGTTGGGGGTTGTAGTCTGTTGTAGCCACCAGTGCCATGTATTGGATAAGATGGGTGTGCAGTAATGCTGTGGTCAGGGGAGTGGTGGAGTCTGGGTAGAGATTTAACCCCTCCCCTGCAGATAGTATAATCCCTCCCTTGCAGATAATATAACCCCCTCCCCTGTAGAGGAGAATTTTAACCCCTCCCCTGCAGATAGTATAACCCCTCCCCTGCAGATAGTATAACCCCTCCCCTGCAGATAGTATAACCCCTCCCCTGCAGATAGTATAACCCCTCCCCTGCAGAGGAGAGTATAACCCCTCCCTTGCAGATAATATAAGCCCAATGGATTGGACAAGATGGGTGCGGGGTAACACCGTGGCCAGGGCATTGGTGGACTCTATGTAAAAAGTATTGAACCTGGGTAAACCAATTCTAATCCCTTCCCTGCAGATGATCTATCCTCTAGTCTGCAGAGATGACAGTATAACCCTTCCTCTGCAGAGATAAGCGAGGTGCATTACACTAGACAGACGCGGGGTAACCCCATGGGTAGGGCAGTGTAAAGGGTAGATAACTTGGGTATTGATAATGTGACCCCATCCCTGCAGCCACAATAATGTAACTCCTCCCCTGCAGAGATCATGATATAAGCCCTCCCCTCACAGATATGACTCCTCCTTTCAGAGCTCTGATGATCTGACCCCTCCCCTGGCACAGATCTGACCCCTCCCCCGCTATAACTATTATTCCTCTACAGGTAGCCAAGTTTATTGGGTCTCCACCAGGATATGTTGGACACGAGGAAGGAGGTCAGCTGACCAAGAAGCTGAAGGAGTGCCCCAACGCGGTTGTCCTGTTTGACGAGGTGGATAAGGCGCACCCCGATGTACTCACCATAATGCTGCAGCTGTTTGATGAGGTAAGGGGATCTGCGGCGCGTCCTTCCCCCGGGGTCCTCACGGCATGATAATCCTAATCTCTGTTCCATGATGACCGAGGTGGGAGGATATTAGGAATCTTTGGGGGGAGGGGGCAGCTGCAGATTTGGTACAGAGGGAACAAGGGGGTTAAGGCCTGGAAACAGCGGAGATGTACAAGTTTAAGTATTTAAAGGGGTTTTCCATGATAATGGTCACATCCCAACTGTAACAAACCCTCAGAGGTGGGCTTTACGCCTCCTAATGGGACTAATTTACTGACTGCAAGCAGAGATCTTGACCATGTTGACAAACTGGAACACAACGATACTGCAGAAGGTTTCCATGTGCAGTCATTGGGCTTCTGTCACACGGCCTGCGTCCTACAGCACGCCTGTCCCGTGTGGTGTGACCGTTCCTCCTCTGTGCTGCGGCGCCGTCGCATCCGTGGCACGGTTTTTCAGCGGATACATTGGCGGTCCCCGGATGTCATTACTCTAGCAGGGCTGGAGACTGCGAGCAGCATATGAGTTTTCAGGATGTCTCCTCCGAGGACGCGCTCGCTCCCCCCTCCTGCTAATAAAACTTTATTCTAGTCCTCTCGCCGCCGCCGTGTCTTCTGTCTTCCCATCTGCAGGATTAATATACTCATCCTCCCTGCATAGATCATAACGCAGCCGCCAAATGTAAAATCAATTCCAGGAGCAGCACTCGACAGAGCAATAAACAGCGCCTTCATCTCCAGCACCCACAAAGCGGACTCCTCTGCGCAGCGCCTCCATCTGTGGCTCGTTATAACAGTAGTAGTGTCCGTGCTCGGGGCGGCGCGGCGTACAGACACTCCCCCTACCTATCTAGGGGGGTCGCGTCCCCCCCCCTGAACAATGCCGTTATCATTCTAGGGTCGACTGACGGATGGGAAGGGGAAAACCATTGAATGTAAAGACGCCATTTTTATCATGACCTGCAACGCCGGAAGTGATGAAATTGCGCAGTACGGCCTGCAGCTGCGGCAGGAAGCCCTGGAGATGAACAAGAACAGACTGGCCGAGAACCTAAGTGAGTGATGGCGACACGGGGGAGGTCCAACCGCACATCCCAAATGTGTTCTATGAGGCGGGTCTGATAGTCCAGAATAGCTTCTTCCGTTCCCGAGCCGCCATGGCGCATTCTTCTTTATGTTGCAGATGACATACAGACTGAGAAGATCACCATCTCCAAGCAGTTCAAGGAGAACGTCATCCGGCCCATCCTGAAGGTGAGCGCAGGGCAGTCATCATCATCAACAGCAGCTAATCCAGGATAGTGAGTGCAGCTCTGGAGTATAATACAGGATGTAACTCAGGATAAGTAATGTATGTACACAGTGACTCCACCAGCAGAATAGTGAGTGCAGCTCTGGAGTATAATATAGGATGTAACTGAGGATCAGTACAGGATCAGTAATGTATGTACACAGTGACTCCACCAGCAGAATAGTGAGTGCAGCTCTGGAGTATAATACAGGATATAACTCAGGGGCAGTACAGGATAAGTAATGTATGTACACAGTGACTCCATCAGCAGAATAGTGAGTGCAGCTCTGCAGTATAATACAGGATGTAACTTAGGATCAGTACAGGATAAGTAATGTATGTACACAGTGACTCCACCAGCAGAATAGTGAGTGCAGCTCTGGGGTATAATACAAGATGTAACTCAGGGGCAGTACAGGATAAGTAATGTATGTACACAGTGACACCACCAGTAGAATAGTGAGTGCAGCTCTGGGGTATAATACAGGATGTAACTCAGGAGCAGTACAGGATAAGTAATGTAGGTACACAGTGACTCCACCAGCAGAATAGTGAGCACAGCTCTGGAGGATAATACAGGATGTAACTCAGGAGCAGTACAGGATAAGTAATGTATGTACACAGTGACTCCACCAGCAGAATAGTGAGTGCAGCTCTGGAGTATAATACATGATGTAACTCAGAATCAGTACAGGATAAGTAATGTATGTACACAGTGACCCCACCAGCAGAATAGTGAGTGCAGCTCTGGAGTATAATACTGGATGTAACTCAGGATCAGTACAGGATAAGTAATGTATGTACACAGTGACTCCACCAGCAGAATAGTGAGTGCAGCTCTGGAGTATAATACAGGATGTAACTCAGGAGCAGTACAGGAAAAGTAATGTATGTACACAGTGACCCCACCAGCAGAATAGTGAGTGCAGCTCTGGGGTATAATACAGGATGTAACTCAGGAGCAGTACAGGATAAGTAATGTACGTACACAGTGACTCCACCAGCAGAATAGTGAGTGCAGCTCTGGAATATAATACAGGATGTAACTCAGGATCAGTACAGGATAAGTAATGTATGTACACAGTGACTCCACCAGCAGAATAGTGAGTGCAGCTCTGGAATATAATACAGGATGTAACTCAGGAGCAGTACAGGATAAGTAATGTATGTACACAGTGACTTCACCAGCAGAATAGTGAGTGCAGCTCTGGGGTATAATACAGGATGTAATTCAGGAGCAGTACAGGATAAGTAATGTATGTACACAGTGACTCCACCAGCAGAATAGTGAGTGCAGCTCTGGGGTATAATACAGGATGTAACTCAGGATCAGTACAGGATAAGTAATGTATGTACACAGTGACTCCAGCAGCAGAATAGTGAGTGCAGCTCTGGGGTATAATACAGGATGTAACTCAGGATAAGTAATGTATGTACACAGTGACTCCACCAGCAGAATAGTGAGTGCAGCTCTGGAGTATAATACAGGATGTAACTCAGGATCAGTACAGGATAAGTAATATATGTACACAGTGACTCCACCAGCAGAATAGTGAGTGCAGCTCTGCAGGATAATACAGGATGTAACTCGGGAGCAGTACGTTTGCAGTCACACACTTGTGATGGGCCTTAGTGCTGTCCTGATATCAGTGATATCTGCTCACGGTCATGTCACTTGTGGCTCTGAGATAAGTGAGGCTTTGTGGCGCCCCACGTCCGTCTCCACTGATAGTTGAGGAGCTGGTTTGGATGCTTCCCAGCGCTGCGGCCGCTCCTGACCGAAATCTGATTGCCCGCGGCAGTAACTGTACCTAGAATTAATCCTGGGTCGGCCTGCGCACTTAATGGCGGCACAGTTAATGGACTTCTCATAAACACCAAATTGATTGTTGTTGCTCCGAGGTTTCATTACAGATGGTTCTGCTCCCTGCGCCAGGACTGCTGCGGGCACCGCACACATTAACCCCGTCATATAGGTAAAGCAGAGCGATGAAGACTCCCTGTTCATGAGATTGGGCATTAACACAACTCTTCAGGCGAAGCTGATAAAGTGCGCAGGGCACGAGGGGGCGGAGCGTGGCACGGGGAGGCCCTGAGGGCGCGGAGTGTGGCATTGTGGTGGAGGGGCTGAGGGGGCAAAGCGTGACTGGGAAAGGGGGTGGAGCGTGACACGGCAGGGGCGGCCTGAGGGGGCGGAGCGTGACACGGGAGGGCAGAGCGCGACACAGGGGGCCTGAGGGGGGCAGAGCATGACACGGCAGGGCGGCCTGAGAGGGCAGAGCGTGACACGGGGGGGCGGAGCATGACACGGGGGGGGCGGCCTGAGAGGGCAGAGCGTGACACGGGGGGGCAGAGCGTGACACGGGGGGGGCGGAGCGTGACACAGGGGCCTGAGGGCCCTGCAGTAGGTCTGAGAGAGCTTATCATAGTGGCTTCTGCTCCTCCCACTATGTAACGCTTATCAGTCATCGGGCTCCTCTCCTGAAGCGCTCTGTGCTGCTGTGTACCCTGCTCCTTCCTCTGTGTACCCCTCCGTCTGTGACCTCCCGATCAGGCCCCGCCTCTCCTGAAATACTCTGTACTGCAGTTTTCCCCTTTGGTGACTGACTTGCTGTTCGTCACCTTGCTCACCCCCTGCTCTCCGCTCGCCATTACCAGTTATTGGGGGGCGGCTGCTTTCCGGCAGCCTCTACCCCCCAGGACTGCCGCAGCGTGACACAGTGCTCTGGTGGAGCCGTTCATCCGTGAGGATATCCAGATCAGCAGGATAATTCAGTTTTCCTGTATCTGCTGCTGCTGATGTCATTACCCCGGGCTGGGGGGTGCGGCGGTCTCCCGGGGGCGCAGGCTGAGGCGGCCGATCCTGATGGAATTAGCGGATGATGAAGAGGCCGACCTGACCGGGAACACACACGTCCCTGCTGTGTCTGCAGGAGCACTGTAGGGCAGGTGTAGGCAGTCCACTGCTCCCTGTTATCAGCCTTTTCTGTCTGGATACAGAAATAACTGTAGGATGGGAGAATACAGTCTATTGCTCCCTGTTATCAGCCATTTCATGTTGAGGAGAGGCTGACTATAGCGTTGTAGTGACGGAAGTGCGGAGCTCTGCCCTCATGATCGCTTCATATCCTCCTTGGTTGTGGAGGATATGCGGCGCTCGGATTCTGCATTTGAGTGGGCCCTGGGAGGAAATCTTAGGGGCCAGTACTTGAAGTCTGCACTCGCTGCATGGATAGGACGGGTATAGATTATCTGCACCAACCTCCCTGCATCCTTGACCTCGTGTAATCATGAAGATGCCGCCAGCTGTGGCCCCTGAGGTTTCCTCCAAGGGCCACATTTGTAATGGCGTATACCTAAAACTGAGGCCTGTGCATGCAGTAAATGATTGGCCTGCAGTGAATGTGGCGCTCGCAGCAGTCGCTGGGTCCGTCCTCTGCTGTACGGACCTGGAGACATTTACTCCAGTCACATACAGAGCTGCATTCACCATGCCCTTGGCTTTGGATGTGACTATAGTGTAAGACCCCATAGACCTCTCCTTGTGCCTGCCGCTCGCTGCGGTGCCCGTTATAGACATTTTGCCCTTTCGTTCGCAGGCGCACTTCCGCAGAGACGAGTTCCTGGGAAGGATCAATGAGATCGTCTACTTCTTGCCCTTCTGCCGCTCGGAGTTGTCCCAGCTGGTCCTCAAGGAGCTGAACACATGGGCCAAAAAGGTGAGCCGGCGCTTTAAGAAAAAACATCATGTACATCATACTGCAGCCTTGGATCTCCCCCATGCTTTTCACTGCAGCGCTGCTTTTTTATGGCACATTAGTGACTCATTCACACAGGCATACGCAGTGTTTTCACGGATCTCACTGCAGATTTGTTTTGCATATTCATTGCATTTTTATACACTCCGCTGACTCCTCCCACCTTCTGCTGACTCCTCCCACCTTCATGCATAGATGCCCAGTAAGAACGCTTGTATCGTGCATATTCACTGCGTAATAATGTGATTCCAATCGCTAAACGTCCAGCGAGAGAAAGAGATTAACACTTAGGGCCGGTTTCACACGGGTGCGAATATCGCGAGGGAGTAAAGAGGCTGACTCATGAAGCCAGTGCTTGTCTGTGGGCCCCTTCACATTAGCGCTGCTCTCACTCATGCGGCGATCTATCGTTTCGCGATGTGCGATTATTTCTCTTATTGCCCATGTTTCCCTTTTCCTCGGTTTTCCTGCGATGCGTCTCTGACATTAGAAGGCCCGATTGATGCGAGATTATCCTCAGGAGAACGCGGCGCCGGCGCCCAGCAACCACCGGAACAAAGACACGATTTTTCTTGCAGAAGGATCGCGATTGCCCGAACTCGAATACTTGCGGCCCCTGGACTCGGGGGTTGTACAGGATGCCGCCATCCTCTGGTCCCCCGGGAAGGACCGCTCTGCTCCCGTCTTCCGCTCCCCTGTTAGTGATCTTCAATCCGACCCCAGAAAAATAATTGTGTTTCTAGGACAACCAGGGAGCTTGTGCGACCCCGGGGGGCCGATGATGATGGGGTCAGGCCGCGGCCCCCTCTGCAATAATAGAGCGTCTGTAAGACGGGAGCCTGCGGCCCGGTCATTGGGAATAGAACTCTGGAGGTTGGAGGGAGGCAGAACTCCTACCGCTTCCCCGACTAATTAAAGGCATCACTTGGCCAATGATTGTAGGCCCACAAACCCTCAGCTGGTGCTTCTCTTAAAGGGATTGTCTGAGAACCCCCCTCCGCCGATCATTGAAGCTTGGGATCATTATAAAATAATACAGGAGATGTAAGTCGCTGGTCTTTGTTGTCCACTGCTGCAGCGATAACCTGCCCGACTAGTCGCTGAGGCCAACGTGTGGCTGCAGTGATCACAATACCCAGCTGCGTCATTGCTGCAGCAATGGAGACAGCCTGTGGGGGCAGCAGAGGGGTCGTTACGCTGCTTTTCTTTTAACGATCCCTGCCTTTCAATTTATTTTGGAGGATCTCAGAAAATCGCTTCAGGTCGTATCCTATCCTCTAGACCAGGGGTGTCAAACTCATTGTCACCGAGGGCCACATCAGCCTTATGGTTGCCTTCAAAGGGCCGATTCTAATTGTGTGACTGTATAGTAATAGTGAATCCCATAGTGTCCATAGTGGCTCCAGTACTTATAAGGGCCCCATAGTGACCCCCAGTAGTAAGTAACCCCCATAGTGGTCCAGTAATAATGGTGATCCCCATAGTTACCCAGTAGTCATAGTACTCCTATAGTGGCCCCAGTAGTCATAGTTCCCCTATTGTGGCCCCAGTAGTAATAGTGATCTCCATAGTGGCCCCAGTAGTAAGTAACCCCCATAGTGGTCCAGTAATAATAGTAATCTCCATACTGGCCCCAGTAGTCATACGACTCTCATAGTGGCCCCAGTAGTAATGGGGACCCCCCCATAATGGCCTCAGTAGTCATAGTTGTCGCGTAGTGGCCTAATAGGGTACCCCATAGAGGCCCCAGGAGGAATAGGGATCTCCGTGGCGGCCCCAGGAGGAATAGGGATCTCCGTGGCGGCCCCAGGAGGAATAGGGATCTCCGTGGCGGCCCCAGGAGGAATAGGGATCTCCGTGGCGGCCCCAGGAGGAATAGGGATCTCCGTGGCGGCCCCAGGAGGAATAGGGATCTCCGTGGCGGCCCCAGGAGGAATGGGGATCTCCGTGGCGGCCCCAGGAGGAATGGGGATCTCCGTGGCGGCCCCAGGAGGAATGGGGATCTCCGTGGCGGCCCCAGGAGGAATAGGGATCTCCGTGGCGGCCCCAGGAGGAATGGGGATCTCCGTGGCGGCCCCAGGAGGAATGGGGATCTCCGTGGCGGCCCCAGGAGGAATGGGGATCTCCGTGGCGGCCCCAGGAGGAATGGGGATCTCCGTGGCGGCCCCAGTAGTAATAATCACCACTGACCTCTCACCTCAGCACCCGTGCTGCGTACAGGACAGCGCGCGCTAATACCAGAGTTAAGAAGTCAGCGGTCACAGACTCTGAACTGCCGCCGCTGCAGGCTGGATGAGTGGGCTGCCCGTTAGGTTGCTGCACAGCCGGCGGGCCACATAAAGTGAGATGACGGGCCACATTTGGCCCACGGGCCTTGTGTTTGACATGTTTTCTCTAGACACATCCAGAGCTGCAATCACAACCTTGTTACGTCATTGTCTTATATTCTGTCATGATACTCGGGTCACATCCAGAGCTGCACGTACTACAAGATTTAGGCTCATATTGGGGGGGACGTTCCTCTTGGGGCCCCCCGGTCCTTAGTATGGGCTATTAACCACACTGAGCTGGAGGATTGCAGCATTGTCAATGTCCCCGCACGCCCGCTGTCTTGGAAACACCCCTACACATATTACAAGTGGCGCGGTCGCAGGCGGGTCACATGACTGCGTACAACAGGTCTGCTACGTGATTCACAAAGCCCAATGTTCTCTGCTCACACTTTGCGGACCTGCCCCCCCCCCACCCCCCCCCCCCCCCGCACTATTACAGAAACACCTTCCCCCAGATTCCAATATGGCGGCGTCCTCTCCATTGTGGTAGACGTAGTGTTTTAAGCTGCTTATGCGCTGGCTTAACGTGTAACGGGGACTGCGCTATTCTTGTCATATAAATAGGGCGGTTCCTATTCGTGAAAGGCGCCATTGTTATGGCGAGCAGTGCTGGGGGCGTTGGCCGTTTTACCCATTCATGGACCCTGATCACTGACCCCACAAGTGTCATGTTCTGGGTTGTCAGAGAAGGTGCGATTTCCCCTTTAAGAGACTAGGTAATTTGCAGCGCCCCCCAGCGCAGGCTCTCGGTGACCCGGCGTTGCCCCTAGAGACAGGACCGCCAGCGGAGAATGGAGCGTTGTGGATGCAGAACAGAGGTGCCATTCAGAGGCCGGCGGCGGTGCGTGGCTGTGCCCATAGTTATTATACTGCACCGGGCGATCGCTTCCTGCAAAAGATTCACCTCCAGAAATTCTCCTGTCACTATTAGGGGGGCATCAGAAGTGGCGCCGTGCCTCCTGCATGGTCACATGACACATGGATAGGTGCCACCCTCACCTGTTGCCAGGCAGTATCCTGGTAGTGTGGGGGCACAAACCTATCGCCGCGACAAACCAAGAGCTTAGAACATGGTTGTCAGAAGTGGGAGTGATGGTGGTTGTCGGGGCTGAAGGGGACATACAAGTCCGGTGCGGAAGGGCGGGTGGCGGGGCACGTGGCTGTCGGGCGGTGGGGCAGCGAATGCGTTTTTTTAGCCAATGGGGAACAGTTGTCAGAAGCGGTCAGAGCAGCGGTTTCAGAAGTGCGTGAGCCGAGGAAGGGAGATCTCATTTGTGGGTCAGTGAGTTTTTGTGACGCCACAGTTCCTCCGTGGTATATTGCGCCGTGTGCCATCCCCCGATGTGTCACCGACCCTCCGGATGTGATCCGCGGCCGCAGAGCCATCACTTAGTGTTTCTCCTCCTCAGGCCAAGCAGCGACACGACATCACGCTCATCTGGGACCGAGAAGTGACGGACGTCCTCGTCGACGGCTACAATGTGCATTACGGCGCCCGCTCCATCAAACATGAGGTATGGTTACAGGGAAAGCTGGTTGACCCCCGTAGGAGGCGCCATGGTGGCGCAGGGCTACCATAGCTGACAGGTGGGGGCACCACAGTGACCACAATAATCACCCTTGTATCTGCCTGTTTCTTGTTTCTGCCCCTGCAGGTGGACCGTCGGGTGGTGAACCAGTTGGCGGCCGCCTATGAACAGGATCTCCTGCCCCGCGGCTGCACGCTGAGGGTCACGGTGGACGACTCCGACAAACACCTACTGCAGGGTAAGGGGGCAGATGAAGACGAGGGGCCGAACCGGAAGACGCCCCGACTGCGCTTGGAGATTGTGGAGCAGGGCAGCAAGAGCCGCAGACTGGACATCAGGGAGCCGCTGTCCGTAGAGGACGCATCCATCTTCTGAAGGTGGCCGCGGGTCGGAGGGGCCCGGATGGTGGACGCGGGTCGGAGGGGCCCGGATGGTGGACGCGGGTCGGAGGGGCCCGGATGGTGGACGCGGGTCGGAGGGGCCCGGATGGTGGACGTTGAGGGGGTAAATGGAGACTTTATACAAGAGCCAAGCTGGCAGCAGAATGAGATAAGAAGCCAGTGTCTCATAATGGACCTGACCCAGACTGAAGGGGGCGCTGTTCTCAGATGTCTTGTAATAAATGCACAGGGCAGATCTGCTTTATACAGTGATGTGTGCCGCATCCCCATCAATCTCATCCTCACCGATGGAAGAAGTGCTACTGAGCAAGAGCAGTATATATGTATACAGGAGGTCTGCAGAGGCTTTAGACTTCTTTTCTTACATGTTATGTTGTGTCCCCCTCGTTCTGCACTCCGGACCCCATAATGATAAAGTGACAACAGAACCCCAGAAATACCATCCCTACAGTGAAGCCTGGTGGTGGGGCATCATGCTGGGGGAGGGGAGAGCGGTCAGGGTGGATGGAAAGCTGAATGGAGGGAAGTACAGAGATAATGACAACCTGATCCAGAACACAAGGGACCTCAGAGGGGGCAGAAGCGTCATCTTCCAACAAGACCCCCAGCCAAGACCAGCCATGAGGGGCTTAGGGACAACTCTGTGACTGTCCTTGAGTGGCCGGCCAGAGCCCTGAACCCAATGGGACACCTCTGGGGAGCCCTGACAATGGTTGTCCGCAGACGGCCCCCATCCAACCTGACAGAGGGCAGGAAATCCCCAAATCCAAGGGTGCAAACCGTGTGGCATCATCCCCAAGAAGACTGGAGGCCGGAATCACTGCCAAAGGGGCTTCACTGAAGTGCTGAGTACAGGGGTGTGAATACTTATGTCACCGCAGGGGGGGGGGGGGGGGGGGGTTATTTTAAAAACATTTACAAGGATCTCTCTGGTTCTGTCATTCTGGGGTCCTGAGAGCAGAACGAGGGGGCCACAATATAACAACATGTAAGACAGTGCGGGGGGCTGAAGAGTGTATGTATACAGGCCAGCAGGAGGGGCGCTGTGCAGTGTGACCGTATATATGTGAGACCTGCGTAGTCAATGCATATTTATGCAAGCAGGCACGGAAATCCTTGGGACCTTCTCCCTGGGTCCGCACAGGGGAAGTGTAATAAAAGGGGGAAATACAGTAAAACGCAGTGTATTACACGGACCGAAACGGCATGCGCCCGTGTGAGCTTAGATACAGCAGCTCGGCAGACAGTATTACACAGGATAGGATTAGATACACAGCTCGGCAGACTATCACACAGGATAGGATTAGATACACAGCTCGGCAGACAGTATCACACAGGATAGGATTAGATACACAGCTCGGCAGACAGTATCACACAGGATAGGATTAGATACACCGCTCGGCAGACACTATCACACAGGATAGGATTAGATACACAGCTCGGCAGACAGTATCACACAGGATAGGATTAGATACACGGCCCGGCAGACAGTATCACACAGGATAGGATTAGATACACGGCCCGGCAGACAGTATCACACAGGATAGGATTAGATACACGGCCCGGCAGACAGTATCACACAGGATAGGATTAGATACACGGCCCAGCAGACAGTATCACACACTGGGATTAGATACACGGCTTAGCAGACAGTATCACACACTGGGATTAGATACACGGCTTAGCAGACAGTATCACACACTGGGATTAGATACACGGCTCAGCAGACAGTATCACACACTGGGATTAGATACACGGCTCAGCAGACAGTATCACACAGGATCGGATTAGATACACAGCTCAGCAGGCAGTATCACACAGGACAGGATTAGATACACAGCGCAGCAGACAGTATCACACAGGATGGGATTAGATACACAGCTCAGCAGACAGTATCACACATGATGGGATTAGATACACAGCTCAGCAGGCAGTATCACACAGGACAGGATTAGATATACAGCGCAGCAGACAGTATCACACAGGATGGGATTAGATACACTGCTCCGCAGCCAGTATCACACAGGATGGGATTAGATACACTGCTCCGCAGGCAGTATCACACAGGATGGGATTAGATACACGGCTCCGCAGGCAGTATCACACAGGATGGGATTAGATACACGGCTCCGCAGGCAGTATCACACAGGATGGGATTAGATACACGGCTCCGCAGGCAGTATCACACAGGATGGGATTAGATACACGGCTCCGCAGACAGTATCACACAGGATGGGATTAGATACACGGCTCCGCAGGCAGTATCACACAGGATGGGATTAGATACACGGCTCCGCAGGCAGTATCACACAGGATGGGATTAGATACACGGCTCGGCAGACAGTATCACACAGGATAGGATTAGATACACGGCTCAGCAGACAGGATCACACAGGATAGGATTAGATACAGCTAGCAGTTACACCTGGCACTGAAGTAGCAGAGCCGGCGCGGCGCTCCCCTCTGCTCCGCGCAGCGCGCTCTCGGGCCGTCAGAATACATAAATAAGGTCCCAGATTGCTTTATTTGTTTTTAATTGTGTTGCAGGAAGGGGGCGCCTCTGTGCCTCTAAGCAAACAGTAGCAGGTTGGACGACTCCCGGTGACAGATCAAATAAATGTGTCGGCCCGGCCGCCCCAGAAACAATAAGAGCAGCGGTGTCCGGAGGGGAGAGGCCGCAGCCTGTGACGAGAGCAATTCAATTAGCAGCAGGCCTCAGCCCGTGCGGGAGGCGATAATTCGATTAGAGGAGAGCGCAAACCCAACAAGAGACAGACAGTGACAGAAGATCCGCGGCGTCACACACACAAATTCTCCATATTATTAGACATCACAGCCCGGGCGAGACCCGCTGACCCACAGCATACACGGCCTGTGTGCCAGGGGCTGTAGCGAGAGTGTACCCAGCCCTGGACTGGTACATGGAGCGCAGTGCAGACAGACACACAAGAATATTCACCCCTCACTACAACACTTCTGCATCCGCCATTGTACCTGGAGGCTCCATCATATGGCCACAATCAGCTGGGGGACTAGAAAACACAAGAGAGGCGATGCAGAACTATTCACACCTCTTTAGGCCCATTTACACGTAACGATTATCGCTCAAAATTCCTTTAAATGACCGAAAATGAGCAATTATCATTATATGTAGACGCGGGAATCGGGCACTTTTCCGTCTGAATGATGATTTTAAGGTGATCTCTCCACAGGAGCCGGAAGATTACATTGTAACCTGCTGGCAGCCCCACTGACAACAATGCAGCTGTGTGTGATTAGTCACATGCTGGGCTCTGCCAACCACTCCTGGAGGCCCTTTTACATGCAAATGAAGATGATAAAGAGTTAATGGACATTGATGTTCATTAACACTTTATGCAAAGCAATTGCTAATACTTTCAATCCTTTGAAAAATTATCTTTGCGTGTAAATGGGCCTTTACGCTAAAGGCCTTTTTACACACAATGATATTCTCTCAAAAGTCATGTAAATGTGCACCCATCATGCACTTACCCTGCACTTTTCGTCCATCGCTGAGTTCAGCTCAGCTTAAAATCCACTGGCACTGATAAGACTGCATGCTGAGTTCTCCGTGGGCGGCGCTGATAACATTCTTTCAGCTGCTGTCCTGCTGGAGAACATTAGTGATGTATTTAGAGAACAGATCACTGTTCTCTCAATACATGCGAATGAAGCAAGTTAGCTACTAGTCGGCTCATTAACCCATTAGTAGCTAATGCAAAATGATCGCTCAAAGCTGTGAGTCTCTGACTAATTTTGAGCAATCATCTGTGCGTGTAAATGGACCTTAACGCTTCTGCATCAGCAATTGTACCTGGAAGCTCCGACTGCTTTCATTCATGTGGCCACATTAGTTACATAAATGGGGAGAATATGACATGGCTGCATAGAACAGACTCTTGAAGGAGGACATTAGTAAGGCAGGTCGCCAGGAGCCCTAGGACAACTCTGACGGAACCGCACCCTCTCTATGGGTAAGGGGGGAGACTGCTGATAACTTCCGGCTCTGTGCTTGGATGAAACAGACGGGGCTGTGGAGGAAGCCCCAAAATACAGCAAATCCTGGAGGAAAACCTGCAGGAGAACTGACACTGAGGAAATGTATAGAATGGCCAGACGATGGCCACAGCCATGAAATAAAAGCTACCCAGACAACCCGACCTCTGGCCAATTAGAGCGCCCCCTCCCTAGAGCGATGGAGGGTGTGATGACATTTGCAAAGTATAATGCAGAAAGATGTCAGTGTCCACAAACCTGGTAATATCTACCAGAAGAGCCCCCGCTAATACTGACATGGAGGAGGGGAATATCTATGCAGGGGTTTACCATCTGCTGTGGGAGGTGATGGCGGCTCCGGCCTCCTCTGCGCTCCCTTCACCTTACAACCTTGGACGTTCTTGGCCCAAACCAGCTTCTTCTGCCTTCACTTCTCCACGGTAAGAAGAAGCAACTTCTTGTCAGCCATATTGGGCCCCACGAGACGTCCGTCAGTTGGACAAGCATGAATCCTACAAGCATGTGTCCGTGTGTAATTAATCCTCACATCTCCCTCTGTCAACTCTTCCTGGAAACCAATCACTGTGGGTTCTTTCCTCTCCTGGCCATGACTGTGCGGTCACCTCTCTGTCCCTGTGTGGCCAATGCTAGTGTCCATATATAGGATGTATATACCTTATACCTTTATATCAGTGGGCAGCAGGCTGTGTAGCTGTAGAGTGCGAGCTTACAAGTGTTAATATATACAAAGCTAAGAAATAACATCAGTGACATCACTGCTGTGCAGATATAGGATAGATATTTTACAGTGGTGACATCACTGCTTTGGTAATATAACATACAACATCTGTGACATCACTGATCATCAGATAACATATTACTGCAGTGACATCACGGTTCTCCTGATATAAGCTTTATGTTGTTTCAGTGACATCACTGATGTCCAGATATAATGTGTATTTTACATCACCCCTTTCCAGATATATAACACCAGTGACATTACTGATCATCAGATAAAGGATATATTACACGAAATATATCACTGCTCTGCAGATGTATGTTAGATAATGGATATATTACACCAGTGATATCAGATGTAAGATGTATGACATCTGTGACATTACTAATCATCGAATAAAGATATAGCAGTGACATCACCACACTATAGATATAAAATATATTTCACCTGGGACATTACTGCTTTCCAGATATGAAATATATTACACCAGTGACTTCAACACTTCAGATTTGAAATATATTACACCAATGACATTACCGCTTTGCAGATATAAGATATACCGTATTACACCAGTGACATCACTGCTCTCCAGATATAAAATATAGTACACCAGTGACATCACTGCTCCCCAGACATGAAATCTATTACACCAGTGACATCACTGCTCTCTAGATATAAAATATAGTACACCAGTGACATCAGTGCTCTGCAAATATAAGATATATTACACCAGTGACATCACTGCTCCCCGGACATGAAATCTATTACACCAGTGACATCAGTGCTCTGCAAATATAAGATATATTACACCAGTGACATCACTGCTCTCCAGATATGAAATATATGGCACCAGTGACATCACCATTCTGCAGATATAAGATATATTACACCAGTGACATCATAGCCCTGCAGATCTCTTATATGACACTTGTGCGATTGTATCTCAGTCATTCGTATTCATCATTGGATCCAATGTAATTAGAGATGTCTTCCGTGCAGTCATTCGCCATTACCCAGGAAACAGAGTGTTTTATCTGCGGTCAGTCCCCGGTCTGAGGAGCAGCAGCTTCCGGTTAACTATTATACACAGCAGTATATCTGCAGGTCATGTCCATGGGGCTGGACACAGCAGCACAGAGCATTTTAGGATGCAGCAGGAGCAGCGAGCTGCGTTGCCTTTCATAGGACTGCATTGAGTTGTATGGCGTGTGCCATATATAGTTTTAATGGACAAGCAAGTCATCATTCTGGCCTGATTCCCCACCCCCAAGGTCAGCCCCTCGTCTAGTAATAGTCTGTTATTACTAAGCCCATGCAGTGGGTCACCCAGCTTTCCACATGTCCTGAATGACATGAATGTGTTACAACACTCCTGCCCCATCTCTCCTATATCTTGTCTGATGTGCCAGTCTGCACTGCAGTTCTAGCATTCTATTCATGAACCAGAAGGAAGTGGGCGATGACTTTAAACGCTAGGATGAATCGCTGTGATTGCTGCTCCAGGGATCTTGCAGTGTGTGCAGATAATGGGGCCAAGATGAGGAATGAATGTTCATTTAGTGTAGACGCTCCCCCTCTCTCCCTCCTCTAATTGGCCGATATTGATGAGGCTGAACTTTAAGTAACGCATGACTGTCGCCGGTGATGTATATGCTGAATTTATTAGGATCTTATTGCAGAGCTGCCTGCGGGGCGCACGACGCGGAGTGACAGACGCACAAAGACAATGTACAGGGGCGGGCAGAGGCGTGGCGGTTTATACTGGCATCTCAATAGGATTAATATGTGCCCCCCCCCCCCTCATCATGTCATCGTAATAAAAGGCATGTATTTTAGCGCACGCCTATTTAGCATAAATAATTGGCAACATGTTTCGTATTTTACGCTGCTCTCATTGCTGTTCACAGGAGTAGGTGGGTTTTTAATGAAGGGGCGGAGCCTCTAGCAGATTTAGTATAATGGGCGCCTCTTAATAAATTTGACGTATCTTACTCCAGCGCCCACGTGGCATATGCTATTGTGTTTTAGGAGCTCTCTGCTTGCTGTCAGTGAATTGGAACATTCTTGTTGCCATCCAAAGCTGTGAGGTTCACTCCTGACCTAAGAGTCCAAACACACACAGCGGTCACAGCGCAGCCGTGACGCAGAAAGACGCTGAGCCGCCATGGCGTATAATACAACAAATGGCACGGTTTTCAAATAACCCTGGCAGAGCGGCAGCGATCGTCAGATACATTGTAACACACAGCTGATGAGTTGTTTCATTGTATCTAGTGGTGAAGAGACTCCTCAGATGAACACAGCAGTTACACATCTCCCTCCCCTCCTGATATCAGTGCAGGTAACCTGTATCCGTCTGGAGTCCACAGAGCATTGCCTGGACGGGATACACTGTAGCAAACTCTCAGCTGTGAAAAGTATTAGGTCCTGATAGGTTTTCCATCTCTAGATACAAACAATAATGTTCCCATTCACTGACAGAAACAGAAAACCTATTAGTAAAAACAGAACTTTCTGTTACAAAGTTACAAGAATACAAGGAGCCGTTCATCATCCGCACACTAAAGGTGCTGCAGCGCCCCCCAACAACAGCTGGCTGTCACAGCAGAGGGAATCAGCAGATCCTCTTATAACACTGCTGTACTGTAATAAGATGGGACTGATATCAGCGCTCCTCTTATATAACACTGCTGTACTGTAATAAGATGGGACTGATATTAGCGGCTCCTCTTATATAACACTGCTGTACTGTAATAAGATGGGACTGATATCAGCGGCTCCTCTTATATAACACTGCTGGACTGTAATAAGATGGGACTGATATCAGCTGCTCCTCTTATATAATACTGCTGTACTGTAATAAGATGGGACTGATATCAGCGGCTCCTCTTATATAATACTGCTGTACTGTAATAAGATGGGACTGATATCAGCCGCTCCTCTTATATAATGCTGCTGTACTGTAATAAGATGGGACTGATATCAGCCGCTCCTCCTATATAATGCTGCTGTACTGTAATAAGATCGGACTGATATCAGCTGTGCCTCTTATATAACGCTGCTGTACTGTAATAAGATGGGACTGATATCAGCCGCTCCTCTTATATAACGCTACTGTACTGTAATAAGATGAGACTGATATCAGCCACTCCTCTTATATAACACTGCTGTACTGTAATAAGATGAGACTGATATCAGCCTCTCCTCTTATATAATACTGCTGTACTGTAATAAGATGGGACTGATATCAGCACTCCTCTTATATAACGCTGCTGTACTGTAATAAGATGGGACAGATATCAGCCGCTCCTCTTATATAACACTGCTGTACTGTAATAAGATGAGATTGATATCAGCCGCTCCTCTTATATAACACTGCTGTACTGTAATAAGATGGGGCTGATATCAGCTGCTCCTCATATATAACGCTACTGTACTGTAATAAGATGGGACTGATATCAGCTGCTTCTCTTATATAACACTGCTGTAGTGTAATAAGATGGGACTGATATCATCCGGTCCTCATATATAACGCTGCTGTACTGTAATAAGATGGGACTGATATCAGCTGCTCCTTTTATATAACGCTGCTGTACTGTAATAAGATGGGACTGATATCAGCCGCTCCTCTTATAATCTGTACTGTAATAAGATGGGACTGATATCAGCCGCTCCCCTTATATAACACTGCTGTACTGTAATAAGATGGCACTAATATCAGCCACTCATCTAATATAACACTGCTGTACTGTAATAAGATGGGACTGATATCAGCCGCTCCTCTTATATGACGCTGCTGTACTGTAATAAGATGGGACTAATATCAGCCGCTCCTCCTATATAATGCCGCTGTAGTGTAATAAGCTGGGACTGATATCACCCACTCCTCTTATATAACGCCGCTGTACTGTAATAAGATGGGACTGACATAGGCGCTCCTCTTATATAATGCTGCTGTACTGTAATAAGATGGGACTGATATCGTCCGCTTCTCTTATATAACGCTGCTGTACTGTAATAAGATGGGACTAATATCAGCCGCTCATCTAATATAACACTGCTGTACTGTAATAAGATGGCACTGATATCAGCCGCTCATCTAATATAACACTGCTGTACTGTAATAAGATGAGACTGATATCAGCTGCTCCCCTTATATAACACTGCTGTACTGTAATAAGATGGGACTGATATCAGCCGCTCCTCTTATATAACGCTCCTGTACTGTAATAAGATGAGACTGATATCAGCCGCTCTTCTTATATGACCATGCTGTACTGTAATAAGATGGGACTGATATCAGCCGCACCTCTTATATAACGCTGCTGTACTGTAATAAGATGGGACTGACATAGGCGCTGCTCTTATATAATGCTGCTGTACTGTAATAAGATGGCACTGATATCAGCCGCTCATCTAATATAACACTGCTGTACTGTAATAAGATGAGACTGATATCAGCCGCTCCCCTTATATAACACTGCTGTACTGTAATAAGATGGGACTGATATCAGCCGCTCCTCTTATATAACACTGCTGTACTGTTCTAAGATGGGACTGATATCAGCCGCTCCCCTTATATAACGCTGCTGTACTGTAATAAGATGGGACTGATATCAGCCGCTCCTCTTATATAACGCTCCTGTACTGTAATAAGATGAGACTGATATCAGCCGCTCTTCTTATATGACCATGCTGTACTGTAATAAGATGGGACTGATATCAGCTGCCCCTCTTATATAACACTGCTGTACTGTAATAAGATGGGACTGATATCAGCCGCTCCTGTTATATAACGCTGCTGTACTGTAATAAGATGGGACTGATATCAGCCGCTCCTCTTATATGACGCTGCTGTACTGTAATAAGATGGGACTGATATCAGCCGCTCCTCTTTGATAACGCTGCTGTACTGTTCTAAGATGGGACTGATATCAGCCGCTCCTCTTATATAACGCTGCTGTACTGTAATAAGATGGGACTGATATCAGCCGCTCCCCTTATATAACGCTGCTGTACTGTAATAAGATGGGACTGATATCAGCCGCTCCTCTTATATAACGCTGCTGTACTGTAATAAGATGGGACTGATATCAGCCCCTCCTCTTATATAACACTGCTGTACTGTAATAAGATGGGACTGATATCAGCCACTCCTC
Organism: Eleutherodactylus coqui; assembly: GCA_035609135.1. Classification (NCBI taxonomy): domain Eukaryota; kingdom Metazoa; phylum Chordata; class Amphibia; order Anura; family Eleutherodactylidae; genus Eleutherodactylus; species Eleutherodactylus coqui. The sequence continues at coordinate 519,853,712 of CM069405.1, forward strand.
TTTGATAACGCTGCTGTACTGTTCTAAGATGGGACTGATATCAGCCGCTCCCCTTATATAACGCTGCTGTACTGTAATAAGATGGGACTGATATCAGCTGCTCCCCTTATATAACGCTGCTGTACTGTAATAAGATGGGACTGATATCAGCCGCTCCTCTTATATAACACTGCTGTAGTGTAATAAGATGGGACTGATATCAGCCTCTCCTCTTATATAACGCTGCTGTACTGTAATAAGATGGGACTGATATCAGCCGCTCCCCTTATATAACGCTGCTGTACTGTAATAAGATGGGACTGATATCAGCCGCTCCTCTTATATAACGCTGCTGTACTGTAATAAGATGGGACTGATATCAGCCGCTCCTCTTATATAACACTGCTGTACTGTAATAAGATGGGACTGATATCAGCCGCTCCTCTTATATAACACTGCTGTACTGTAATAAGATGGGACTGATATCAGCCGCTCCTCTTATATAACACTGCTGTACTGTAATAAGATGGGACTGATATCAGCCGCTCCCCTTATATAACGCTGCTGTACTGTAATAAGATGGGACTGATATCAGCCGCTCCTCTTATATAACGCTGCTGTACTGTAATAAGATGGGACTGATATCAGCCGCTCCTCTTATATAACGCTGCTGTACTGTAATAAGATGGGACTGATATCAGCCGCTCCTCTTATATAACACTGCTGTACTTTTTTGAGGTGTACTTAGTCTTTTCATTGGAGCAGTTTATCTCTTCCCCCATTCTCTGTATGATGTGACTGCAGCTTCAGATGTGACTGGAGTATAAGACATGCTGTAAGTCAGGGTTGGTGTTCTTACAGATGTGACCCCTCTGATCCGGGTCCTTGGCCGGTGTTGGTATAATATTCGGGTGTGATATAGTGTGACGTCGGGGGGTCATTAATAACGCTGCGCCGCTATCATATGTTTGTGGTTAATAATTCATCCTTTCCATGCTGTAGAATATCCCGTTTGTGCGGGGATCATTCATCTCGGTGACGGCGCAGATCTGTCCTGTCCCGTGACTCGCAGCCGCCGCATCTGACGCCTCCGGCAACTAAATAGAAAACAACTTTATTTATTGGCTTTCATTTTGTGGCGTTGACTGTCAGGGGACGATGGCGGCCGGGGAGACGCCTCGAGTGCACGCCTCTGCCGCATCTCAGGCTTCACTTGTCTTCTGCTCATCATTAGACTCTAGTCACACCCAGAGCCACAGTCAAAACTCTACTGGATTCCAAAATGGAGGCCCTGCTGGCCCAGTGTCTGTCCAGGCGCTGCGAGGCATCATGGGAGTTGTAGTGTTTACATCAGGGGGAGTATGGAAATAAGCATATATCCCAGAATGCACCCGACTGAGATAGATTTAAGGGTTAAAGGGCTCAGAGTATTGAGGAAAGCTCTACATCTATTCAGCAGACTGAGCTGCAATACCACATACAGCCACGTGCAAGCATGGCGCTATATCTGGGGAAGAAAGGATGTAGAGGGACTTCCTTCTACACTTATACAGGAGTGCAGCTCTCATGAATTCTAGATGGCAGTCAGCAGAACTGTGACTGCAGCTCTGGATGTGACTGGAGAATTAGGCAGATTCACGCTGGATGCGCTGAATGATTTATCGGTCCATCTAGAAGGGCTCTAGATCAGTTTTTCTTCTAAATAATTTTATAAATCTCCCCCTGTTCCCAGACAGCAGGGACCGCTGGGTGCCTCAGTAGTGCAGCCTCAGGGACCCCCGGGTGCCTCAGTAGTGAAGCCTCAGGGACTGTAGGATGTCTCAGTAGTGCAGCCTCAGGGCCCCCGGGGTGCCTCAGTAGTGAAGCCTCAGGGACTGTAGGATGTCTCCGTAGTGCAGCCTCAGGGACCGTAGGGTGTCTCAGTAGTGCAGCTTCAGGGACCGTAGGGTGTCTCATTAGTCCAGCCTCAGGGACCGTAGGGTGTCTCAGTAGTGCAGCTTCAGGGACTGTAGGATGTCTCAATAGTGCAGCTTCAGGGACCATAGGATGCCTCAGTAGTACAGCCTCAGGGACCGCCAGGTGTCTCAGTAGTGCAGCCTTAGGGACCATAGGATGTTTCAGTAGTGACGCCCTTAGGGAATGTAGGATGTCTTAGTAGTGCAGCCTCAGGGACCGTAGCATGTCTCAAGAGTGCAGCCTCAGGGACCGCCGGGTGCCTCAGTAGTGCAGCCTCAGGGACCACCGAGTGCCTCAGTAGTGCAGCCTCAGGGGTCATAGGATGTCTCAGTAGTGAAGCCTAGGGGACCGCCAGGTGTCTCAGTAGTGCAGCCTCAGGGACCATAGGATGCCTCAGTAGTGAAGCCTCAGGGACCGCCAGGTGTCTCAGTAGTGCAACCTCAGGGACCTCCGGGTGTCTCAGTAGTGCAACCTCAGGGACCTCCGGGTGTCTCAGTAGTGCAGCCTCAGGGACTGTCGGGTGTCTCAGTAGTGCAGCCTCAGGGACTGTAGGGTGTCTCAGTAGTTCAGCCTCAGGGACCGTAGGGCGACTCAGTAGTGAACCCTCAGGGACTGCCAGGTGTCTCAGTAGTGTAGCCTCAGAGACCACCGAGTGTCTCAGTAGGGCAGCCTCAGGGACCGTAGGGTGTCTAAGTAGTGCAGCCTCAGGGAATGTCAGGTGTCTCAGTAGTGCAGCCTCAGGGAGTGTAGGATGTCTCAGTAGTGCAGCCTCAGGGACCGTAGGGTGTCTAAGTAGTGCAGCCTCAGGGACTGTAGGATGTTTCAGTAGTGCAGCCTCAGGGACCGTAGGGTGCCTCAGTAGTGCAGCCTCAGGGGCTGTAGGATCTCTCAGCATTGCAGCCTCAGGGACCGTAGGGTGCCTCAGTAGTGAACCCTCAGGGACTGCCAGGTGTCTCAGTAGTGCAGCCTCAGGGACCACCAGGTGTCTTAGTAGTGCAGCCTCAGGGACCGTAGGGTGTTTCAGTAGTGCAGCCTCAGGGAATGCCAGGTGTCTCAGTAGTGCAGCCTCGGGGAGTGTAGGGTGTCTCAGTAATGCAGCTTCAGAGTTCGTGGCACAGCACAAGAGGCTTTTTACGTCTTTGGTTTCCCTGCATTAGACTGCCGCTGCCTCAGACCGGCGCGTGAATCACTCTTTGCGGCCCGACTGATTCTCCATAAGTGGCGACAATATCTGCCTTCCTCCCTCCAACACTTATGGTACATAAGAGCTAACAATCTACTGGAGGCGTCCACAGCTTCTAACTTATTGATCCAGAACTGTCTCAGTCCGCACAGGCTGACATCTTCCTGACCCATCCCCCACCCCATTATCATCTCCCTCCGCTCCGTAATAAGTTTTGTATTGGATTTACCATATTTTAAGATTTCCAACAAGAAACCACATCGCCCAATATAATATAGGAGTGATATGGACTGACATCACGGGAAGAGATATCATCTGATGATGAGCAATAATGCCATCCGCATCTCTGACCCCGACCTACACAGTGTACAAGAGCCACACTATGCATGGTATAACCTGGGTATCTTCTGTATATAATTATATATGTACAGCTGGTATAAGTTATACATCTCCTGTATATAGTGATATGGAGCATGCTGGTATAACCTGGGTATCTCCTGTGTATAATTATATATGTACAGCTGGTATAAGTGATACATCCCCTGTATATAGTGATATGGAGCATGCTGGTATAACCTGGGTATCTCCTGTATATAATTATATATGTACAGCTGGTATAAGTTATACATCTCCTGTATATAGTGGATATGGAGCATGCTGGTATAACCTGGGTATATACTGTATATAATTATATATGTACAGCTGGTATAAGTTATACATCTCCTGTATATAGTGATATGGGGCATGCTGGTATAACCTGGGTATCCCCTGTATATAATTATATATGTACAGCTGGTATAAGTTATACATCCTGTATACAGTGATATGGAGCATGCTGGTATAACCTGGGTATCTCCTGTATATAATTATATATGTACAGCTGCTATAAGTTATACATCTCCTGTATACAGTGATATGGAGCATGCTGGTATAACCCGGGTATCTCCTGTATATAATTATATATGTACAGCTAGTATAAGTTATACATCTCCTGTATATAGTGATATGGAGCATGCTGGTATAACCTGGGTATCTCCTGTATATAATTATATATGTACAGCTGGTATAAGTTATATATCTCCTGTATATAGTGATATGGAGCATGCTGGTATAACCTGGGTATCTTCTGTATATAATTATATATGTACAGCTGGTATAAGTTATATATCTCCTGTATATAGTGATATGGAGCATGCTGGTATAACCTGGGTATATACTGTATATAATTATATATGTACAGCTGGTATAAGTTATACATCTCCTGTATATAGGGATATGAGGCATGCTGGTATAACCTGGGTATCTCCTGTATATAATTATATATGTACAGCTGGTATAAGTTATATATCTCCTGTATATAGTGATATGGAGCATGCTGGTATAACCTGGGTATATACTGTATATAATTATATATGTACAGCTGGTATAAGTTATACATCTCCTGTATATAGTGATATGGAGCATGCTGGTATAACCTGGGTATCTTCTGTATATAATTATATATGTACAGCTGGTATAAGTTATGCATCTCCTGTATATAGTGATATGGAGCATGCTGGTATAACCTGGGTATCCCCTGTATATAATTATATATGTACAGCTGGTATAAGTTATACATCTCCTATATATAGTGATATGGAGCATGCTGGTATAACCTGGGTATCTCCTGTATATAATTATATATTTACAGCTGGTATAAGTTATACATCTCCTGTATATAGTGATATGTAGCATGCTGGTATAACCTGGGTATCTCCTGTATATAATTATATATGTACAGCTGGTATGTGTTATACATCTCCTGTATATAGTGATATGTAGAATGCTGGTATAACCTTGGTATCTCCTGTATATAATGATATATGTACAGCTGTGAGAAGTTATACATCCTGCATATAGTGATATGAAGCATGCTGGTATAACCTGGGTATCTCCTGTATATAATTATATATGTACAGCTGGTATAAGTTATACTTCTCCCTGTATATAGTTATATAGACCATGCTGGTATAACCTGGGTATCCCCTGTATATAATTATATATGTACAGCTGGTATAAGTTATACATCTCCTGTATATAGTGATATATGTACAGCTGTGAGAAGTTATACATCCTGCATATAGTGATATGGAGCATGCTGGTATAACCTGGGTATCTCCTGTATATAATTATATATGTACAGCTGGTATGTGTTATACATCTCCTGTATATAGTGATATGTAGAATGCTGGTATAACCTTGGTATCTCCTGTATATAATTATATATGTACAGCTGGTATAAGTTATACATCTCCCTGTATGTAGTGATATGGAGCATGCCGGTATAACCTGGGTATGTCCTGCATATAATGATATATGTACAGCTGGTATAAGTTATACTTCTCCCTGTATATAGTTATATAGACCATGCTGGTATAACCTGGGCATTTTCTGTGTATAAGGGAAGGGAAGAAGGTGAATTAAGAAAACTACAGGCCTGTGAGCCTGACTTCTATACCGGGAAAGATCTTTTCAACAGATTATTAAACAGCATGTATGCAAGTACTTGGATGAGAATGGAGTAATTAACCAGAGCCAGCATGGGTTTGTACAAACAAGTCATGCCAGACAAATCTAATTTCCTTCTATGACAGAATCACCGACTGGGTTGACCGGGGATATGCGGTGGATTTAGTATATCTGGACTTTAGTAAAGCATTTGACCAAATCTGGGATTGACAAGACAACTGTTAGGTGGATTCACAACTGGCTGAGTGATCGTACTCAAAGAGTGGTCATAAATGGCTGCACATCCAAGTGGAAGAATGTATCAAGTGGGGACCACAAGGCTCTGTCCTGGGCCCAGTGTTGGCCAACATTGTTATAAATGATCTGGAGGAGGGAATTGATGGGAAACTGATCAAATGTGCTGATGACACAAAGCTAGGAGGGATATAGCTAAAGGCCCATTTAGACGCGACGATTATCACTCAAAAGTCGCTCAAAAGCCGTCTTTTGAGCGATAATTGTTGTGTCTAAATGTGCCTATTTTTCAGTCTTTGGCCAAACGATGGCTTTCAGTTCTGCTTAAAAATTGTTCTTTAGCAGAACTACTGATAAGCAGGACTGCACGCAGTGTTCTGCCCAGGAGAGCTGATAATATAGTTACAGCTGTTCTCAGCCCCACTGGCAGAACAGCTGATAAGCAGGACCACATGCTGTGTCTGCTGTCCATGGTGCTGAATTTTCCACATGGAGCCCGTGGCTGAACAATGGAGCTAATTACAGAGCTCAGACCTGCTGAGTTCTGTACCAGCTCCTAGAAGCTCATTTGCATGGAAATGAAGCTAATAAAGTACTTATAGCAATTAGTGCCTATTAGTACTTTATGCCAAACGATCACTGTTCTTTTGAAAGATATCTGTGTGTGTAAACGGGCCTTGACACTAGGGAAGAGAGAGAGGATTCAAAAAGATCTAGAAAAGCTTGCATAGTGGTCAGCGACTAACAGAATGGTATTTAACAAGGAGAAATGCAAAGTCCTACATCTGGGCAAGAAAAATGAAAACAGCACATACAGAATAGGAGGAATTGGGCTAAGCAGCACATGTGAAAAAGACTTGGGTATACTAATAGATCATAGACTGAACATGAGTCAACAATGTGATGCAGCAGCCAAAAAGGCAAACACATTTCTGGGATGTATTAAGAGAAGCATAGAGTCTAGATTACGTGAGGTCATTATCCCCTCTACTCTTCCTTAGTCAGACCTCATCTGGAATACTGGGTCCAGTTCTGGGCACCCCACTTTATAAAAGACATAGACAAACTGGAGCAAGTTCAGAGAAGAGTTACCAAGATGGTGAGCGGTCTGCAAATCATGTCCTATGAGGAACGGTTAAAGGATCTGGGAATGTTTAGCAGAAGAGAAGGCTGAGAGGAGACTTAATAGTTGCTACAAATATCTGAAGGGCTGTCACAGTGCAGAGGGATCAGCCCTATTCTCATCTGTACAAGGAAAGACTAGAAGCAATGGGATGAAACTGAAAGGGAGGAGACACAGATTAGATATTAAAAAAGTAGAGAGGAGCGTCTGACCAGACTGTTAGGAGGTGTTGGGACTAGTGGATGGGGCACACAAGGTGACCGGGCTCAGGACACCCCCTACAGACCACCAGTAGAGAGGAGCGTCTGACCAGACTGTTTGGAGGTGTTGGGACCCGTGGATGGGGCACACAAGGTGACCGGGCTCAGGACACCCCCTACAGACCACCAGTAGAGAGGAGCGTCTGACCAGACTGTTAGGAGGTCTTAGGACCAGTGGTTGGGGGCACACAAGGTGATCGGGCTCAGGACGCCCCCTACAGACCACCAGTAGAGAGGAGCCTCTGACTGGACTGTTAAGAGGTGTTGGGACTAGTGGATGGGAGGTACAGAAGGTGACCGGGCTCAGGACACCCCCTACAGACCACCAGTAGAGAGGAGCGTCTGACCAGACTGTTTGGAGGTGTTGGGACCCGTGGTTGGGGGCACACAAGGTGACCGAGGTCAGGACGCCCCCTACAGACCACCAGTAGAGAGGAGCGTCTGACCAGACTGTTAGGAGGTCTTAGGACCAGTGGTTGGGGGCACACAAGGTGATCGGGCTCAGGACGCCCCCTACAGACCACCAGTAGAGAGGACCATCTGACCAGACTGTTAGGAGGTCTTAGGACCAGTGGTTGGGGGCACACAAGGTGATCGGGCTCATGACGCCCCGTACAGATCACCAGTAGAGAGGAGCATCTGACCAGACTGTTAGGGGGTGTTGGGACCAGTGGATGTGTGAGGGCAAACAAGGTGACCGGGCTCAGGACGCCCCCTACAGACCACCAGTAGAGAGGAGCGCCTGACCAGACTGTTAGGGGGTGTTGGGACTAGTGGATGTGTGATGGCACACAAGGCGACCGGGCTCAGCACGCCCCCTACAGACCACTAGTAGAGAGGAGCGTCTGACCAGACTGTTAGGAGTTGTTGTGACCAGTGGATGTGTGAGGGCACACAAGGTGACCGGGCTCAGTACCCCCTACAGACCACCAGTAGAGAGGAGCATCTGACCAGGCTGTTAGGAGGTGTTGAGACCAGTGGATGTGTGAGGGCACACAAGGTGACCGGGCTCAGGACGCCCCCTACAGACCACCAGTAGAGAGGAGCATCTGACCAGATTGTTAGGAGTTGTTGGGACCAGTGGATGGCGGTACACAAGGTGACCGGGCTCAGGACCCCCGACAGGCCACCAGTAGAGAGGAGCATTTGATCGTCCAACAAGCACCAGCAGCTCCAACTGTTTCATTGTCCGCCATCCAGAGACAGGGGGCGCCATCATTACACCCCTGTGTCTGTCGGAACCATTTCCAGGCGTTTGGCTGAAGGAAATTTGGTCTCCGGCCCCCATTAGATGGACGAGCCTGGCAATTGAAGGATCACATCTTCGAGAACTAAAAAATAACGTTAACTAAAATAAAAAATACAGTTTAAAAAGAAAATCCACATTTTTCCCGAGAGAAAAACAACCCAGACAGCGAGAGCATATATATATATAATGGGCGACCGCCGTAACAATCATTTATAAGTCTAACCCATAACTGCTATTCTTCTTTTGCCTACAAGAGACGTTTTCTGCCTCGTTCAGACGAGCGGTTGATTTTGCCCACAAATAGCCGCATCTCTCCGTTCCGATGGTTTCCTACTGAAGCATTCGCATGAACGAATTAATGATGCGCAAAAACTGGCACCGGCAAAAGATCGGACGCGGCCGCCGCTTTTTCTTGTTCTTGTGATCTTCGGCCGCGATGCGGACAGCCACAGATCGCACGGCTCGTGTGAAAGAGGCCTCAGAATGTGGCGATGCAGGCCGCTGATTTTCTTTTTGCTTAAGTAGTAAAAGAATATCTCAATTGACTTGGTGTTGCAAGAATCGCGCCGATCAGATAATAGCGTTATCAGGTCATTATTACTGAATGGCGAGCGCTGTGAAGACAAAACACGGAAACAATGGAGGACTTTCTGAACGGTTTTTCCATCTCCCCTAGAACATGTAATAAAAGTTCTACAACACATTATATGGACCCCGGAGTGCGACCAGTAATATATACAGCTCCTCCCACAAAGCGCAAGCCGTCATACGGCGGTCAGTGAATTATGGCGCCTGCGATACGATGATAAAAATCCCTTCATGTTTATGGCACAAAACAGGCCAGTCACTAAGGGGTTAACGCAATGGGTGCTTTTGCTGTGTGAGTTCCGTCCATACCGCAGCGGGGCGTCAGGTGCGCCAGAACTGTTTGTGTGACTGCGCCCTTAGATGTTCCCAGATGCACGGGGTGTATAGCGCCCCCTCCCTCCCCAGCCGCCCCCCTCCTCCTCTCCCGGCTCAGGCAGGAAAGAGTTCTCGTGGCAGATTGTTGTCTAATTAGTTTATAAGAGAAGAGATGTAATTGAATTAGGTGTGAGGCTGCTGGGATGCTGCGGCTGACAGTTGGTGCTTCTCATTCAGCAGACAGGACCCATCTTCTTTATCTAATTAACTTGTTTAACAACCTGCTCCAGTGCAAAGACACCGCGGACGGGGGGAGCGCCCTGCGCCCCGCGCTCCCCGACTCCAGAGGTGATTATCTATACAACAGTGGCTTTTCCATTCACATCCACCCTAAACACGACGCATATGGCCGAATCCCAGGCAAAGAGAGCCCAAAACAGTCTAAAATAATATATATTCAGGTGTGTTTTCTCTCCGTTATATTGTATGCGCCAAAAACATCCGTAAATAACTACAAAGCAGATTAATTTAATGGATTTAGTGGAATTCCCCAAAATTAATCTGGAGAATTTAGTTGAGGCAGCAACAATTGTAAATATGCACCAAAGTGGGAGAACAATATCTATCTCATATCTGTCTATCTATCTATCTATCTATCTATCTATCTATCTATCTATCTATCTATCTATCTATCTATCTATCTATCTATCTCATATCTGTCTATCTATCTATCTATCTCCTATCTATCTATCTATCTATCTATCTCATATCCATCTATCTATCTATCTCCTATCTATCTCCTATCTATCTCCTATCTATCTCCTATCTATCTCATATCTATCTCATATCTATCTTATATCTATCTCATATCTATCTCCTATCTATCTATCTCATATCTATCCCATATCTATCTTTCTATCTATCTATCTCCTATCTATCTATCTCCTATCTATCTATCTATCTATCTATCTATCTATCTCCTATCTATCCCATATCTATCTATCTATCTCATTCTATCTATCTATCTCCTATCTATCTATCATCTATCTCCTATCTACCTATCTATCTCATATTTATCGATCTATATAGCTCATATCTAACTATCTATCTCATATCTATCTATCTCATATCTATCTATCTCATATCTATCTATCTCATATCTATCTATCTATCTATCTCATATCTATCTATCTATATATCTATCTCATATCTATCTATTTCATATCTATATCGTTCTATCTATCTATCTATCTATCTATCTATCTAATCTATCTCATATCTATCTATTTATCTATCTCATATCTATCTATCACTGTTCTATCTATGCTATATCTATCGATCTATCACTGTTCTATCTATCTATCTATCCTATATCTATCAATCTATCTAATATCTATCTATTTATCTATCTATCATCTATCGATCTATCTATCATCTATGTCATATCTATCTATCTATCAATATTATATCTATCTATCATCTATCTATCTCATATCTATCTATCTCATATCCATCCATCTATCTATATATCAATCTCATATCTATCTATCTATCTATCTATCTCATATCTATTTCATATGTATCATATATCTATCTATCTCATATCTATCGATCTATCTATTGATCTATCTATCTCATATCTATCAATTTATCTATCTATCTATCTGATATTTATCATCTATCAATATCATATCTATCTCATATCTATCGATCTATCTATTGATCTATCTATCTCATATCTATCAATCTATCTAGCTCATATCTATCTATCTCATGTCTATCAATCTATCTCATATCTATCTATTTATCTATTTCATATTTATCTATCTATCACTCTTCTATCTATATATCCTATATGTATCGATCTATCTATCTCATATCTATCTATCTATCTGTTTATCTCATATCTATCTATCATCTATATCATATCTATCATCTATCAATATCATATCTATCATCTGTCAATCTATCTATCTCATATCTATTTATCTATCTCATATCTATCATCTATCTATATATATCATCTATCTATCTCATATTTATCTATCTATCTCATATCTCTCTCTTTCTCTCTTCTATCTATCTTTCTATCTTATATCCATCTATCTCATATCTATCTATCTCTTTTTTCTATCTATCTATCTATCTGTCTATCGTATCTCTATCCATGTATCTCATATCTGTCTATCTATCTCTCTATCTTATGACTATCTCTTTATCTTATATCTATCTATCTCATATCTATCATCTATCTATCTATCTCTCTCTTCTATCTATATATCTCTATATCTATTTATCTTATATCTATCTATCTCCTATCTATCTATCTATCTCCTATCTATCTCATATCTCCTATCTATCTCATATCTCCTATCTATCTATCTCTCTATCTATCTATCTATCTCATATCTATCTATCTATCTCCTATCTATCTATCTATCTATCTATCTCCTATCTATCTATCTCCTATCTATCTATCTCCTATCTATCTCATATCTCCTATCTATCTATCTATCTATCTCTCTATCTATCTATCTATCTCCTATCTATCTATCTCATATCTCATATCAATCTATCTCCTATCTCCTATCTATCTATCTCCTATCTATCTATCTCCTATCTCCTATCTATCATCTATCTATCTATCTATCTATCTATCTATCTATCTATCTCCTATCTATCTATCTCATATCTATCTATCTATCTTTCTATCTATCTCCTATCTATCTATCTATCTATCTATCTATCTATCTATCTATCTCCTATCTATCTATCTATCTATCTATCTCCTATCTATCTCTCTATCTATCTCTCTATCTATCTATCTCCTATCTATCTATGTATCTCTTATCTATCTATCTATCTATCTATCTCCTATCTATCTATCTCCTATCTCCTATCTATCTATCTCCTATCTCCTATCTATCTATCTCCTATCTATCTCATATCTCCTATCTATCTATCTCCTATCTATCTCATATCTCCTATCTATCTATCTAATCTCATATCTATCTATCTCATCTCATATCTATCTCTCTCTCTATCTATCTATCTATCTATCTATCTCCTATCTATCTATCTATCTATCTCCTATCTTTCTATCTCCTATCTATCTATCTATCTATCTATCTATCTATCTATCTATCTATCTCCTATCTATCTATCTCCTATCTATCTATCTCCTATCTATCTATCTATCTATCTATCTATCTATCTATCTATCTATCTATCTCATATCTATCTATCTCATATCTATCTATCTCCTATCTATCTACCTATCTATCTATCTATCTATCTATCTCATATCTATCTATCTATCTATCTATCTATCTATCTATCTATCTATCTCATATCGATCTATCTATCTCATATCTATCTCTCTATCTATCTATCTCCTATCTATCTATGTATCTCCTATCTATCTATCTCCTATCTATCTCATATCTCCTATCTATCTATCTCATCTCATATCTATCTCCTATCTATCTCATATCTATCTATCTATCTATCTATCTATCTCCTATCTATCTATCTATCTCATATCTCCTATCTATCTCATCTCATATCTATCTATCTCTCTATCTATCTATCTATCTATCTCCTATCTATCTCCTATCTATCTCATATCTATCTATCTCCTATCTATCTCATCTCATATCTATCTCATCTCATATCTATCTATCTATCTATCTCCTATCTATCTCATCTTATATCTATCTATCTATCTCCTATCTATCTCCTATCTATCTCATATCTATCTATCTATCTATCTATCCATCTATCTATCTCCTATCTATCTATCTCCTATCTATCTATCTGTCTCCTATCTATCTATCTATCTATCTATCTCATATCTATCTATCTATCTATCTATCTATCTATCTATCTCCTATCTATCTATCTATCTATCTCCTATCTATCTATGTATCTCCTATCTATCTATCTATCTATCTCCTATCTATCTATCTTCTATCTATCTCATATCTCCTATCTATCTATCTCATCTCATATCTATCTATCTATCTATCTATCTATCTATCTATCTATCTATCTATCTATCTATCTCCTATCTATCTATGTATCTCCTATCTATCTATCTATCTATCTATCTATCTATCTATCTATCTCCTATCTATCTATGTATCTCCTATCTATCTATCTATCTATCTATCTATCTCCTATCTATCTATCTTCTATCTATCTCATATCTCCTATCTATCTATCTCATCTCATATCTCCTATCTATCTATCTTTCTATCTATCTCATCTCATATCTACCTATCTATCTATCTCCTATCTATCCTATCTATCTATCTATCTATCTATCTATCTATCTATCTATCTCATATCTATCTATCTCCTATCTATCTATTTATCTCATGTCTGTATATCTATCTATCTATCTATCTATCTATCTATCTCCTATCTATCTATCTATCTCATATCTATCTATCTATCTCATATCTCTCCATGAGGAACCTTTCCCCCCCCCCATCATCTGACTGAATATGGGCAGTGATCTGAGCAATCATGCAATGGACCATTTCCCGCATGGGTTCAGTGGCTGCACATGAATGGCGCAGACAATGAGGCAGGCGAGTTCAGTTAGACTTCCTAATCCGGCTTAGTCCTCAGTCCTGACCCTTTCATGTGGCTATTTCCAGGTTTATGTCCCCCAGTGGGGTGTTTCTGCTTTCACTGAGTCCTGGGTAAATAAGACCCTCTGAGGGTGGTATGTGTTTTCCAGTGACACTACAGGTTCCTGAATGCCCAGCTGCCCACAAGCATGGCAGGATCTCCACTCAAACACAGTGCAATTCCTTTTACCCAGCACCTACTACTCCAGAAATCCCCTCACTGCCCGTCACCCAGTGTGGCTGTAAGCGTAGAGTTATTTCGCTCCTCTGTGACAATATATTCCTTATAACAGTCAGTGATTATTTCCGCCTGTCTACACACGATAACGAATCTTCTCTCCGGTCGGATGAACGCCAATCCTCCGTCATAAAATAATTGTGATTGCGCATAAGATCCCAATCATCGAGAAAATGGCGTCACGTGCTGCAGAATAATGGTAATGTATCTCAAGATGCGAAGGATATCCTGGAGGCGATTGGCGCACATTTCATCATGGTAACCTCATTGAAATAGACCCAAGTGCTAAAGCCATCAATGGACCCCAGACTGCCAGAAACTAGAACAACCAATCACAGCCCAAGCCACTAATATATACACCCTAAAGCATACAGTACAGAATCAGAGCGCCGTGAAGAAGTATTCACCCCCTGCAAACTACAGTATCCGCTCTAAGTAACCGTGTAACACAACGGCGCACGTAGTATCTGGCTTGTGCTAGACTTGTGGAGTAAAAAGGCGCAATTCTAGCGCTAGTGCCAAAATTGCGAGTTTATCAGCACTCACAATGGGCCGCCACTTAAAATAGTGGGTGGGGCCTAGCTTTAGGAGGTGTGGCTACATGAAACTGGCCTAAATACTAGCTCAAACCCAGGACAGTTTGTAGCTGGTGCAGGATTCCGTCTGACAGATGGGACAAATGTAATACAAGGCTCAGCCCTCTGAGGGCTCGCTCACACAGACGGAGGGGGGCACTGCATTACACGAGTACCACATATAGGCTGCAGGAGTGTAAAATGCACGGCGCCCGTAGGGTCCGCGTGAGTGAGCGCTTAATACATTTCTGGCACAAACTTTACTTGGACCGATGTATGAAGCATTCTATCCACAAGGAACAGCGGGCAACTCATCGTTATGAACACCGTCTAGAAGAAAATCTGTCTTTATTGCCTGTAGCAACCAATCACAGCGCAGCTCTCATATTACCTGAGCAGTCAGTACAGGGGTCAGTACAGAGATCTCTGCCATCATCTATTATACCTAGAACTGTAACAAGGGAGCGCTCTAATAACTATGTATAGATATATCAGGGGTCAAAACAGAGATCTCCCTCATCATCCATTGCACCCAGGACTGTAACAAGGGGGCGCTCTAATAACTATGTATAGATATATCAGGGGTCAGTACAGAGATCTCTGCCATCATCTATTATACCTAGAACTGTAACAAGGGGGCGCTCTAATAACTATGTATAGATATATCAGGGGTCAGTACAGAGATCTCTGTCATCATCTATTATACCTAGAACTGTAACAAGGGGGCGCTCTAATGACTATGTATAGATATATCAGGGGTCAGTACTGAGATCTCTCCCATCATCTATTATACCCAGGACTGTAACAAGGGGGCGCTCTAATAACTATGTATAATATATCAGGGGTCAGTACAGAGATCTCTCCCATCATCTATTATACCCAGGACTGTAACAAGGGGGCGCTATAATAACTATGTACAGATATACAGGGGTCAGTACAGAGATCTGTCCCATCATCTATTATACCCAGTACTGTAACAAGGGGGTGCTATAATAACTATGTACAGATATACAGGGGTCAGTACAGAGATCTCTCCCATCATCTATTATACCCAGGACTGTAACAAGGGGGCGCTCTAATAATTATGTATAGATATATCAGGTGTCAGTACAGAGATCTCTCCCATCATGTATTTATACCCAGAACTGTAACAAGGGGGCGCTATAATAATTATGTACAGATATACAGGGGTCAGTACAGAGATCTCTCCCATCATCTATTATATCCAGTACTGTAACAAGGGGGCGCTCTAATAATTATGTATAGATATATCAGGGGTCAGTACAGAGATCTCTGCCATCATCTATTATACCTAGAACTGTAAGAAGGGGGCGCTGTAATAACTATGTATAGATATCTCAGGGGTCAGTACTGAGATCTCTCCCATCATCTATTATACCTAGAACTGTAACAAGGGGGCGCTCTAATAACTATGTATAGATATATCAGGGGTCAGTACAGAGATCTCTCCCATCATCTATTATACCCAGGACTGTAACAAGGGGGCGCTCTAATAACTATGTATAGATATATCAGGGGTCAGTACTGAGATTTCTCCCATCATCTATTATACCCAGGACTGTAACAAGGGGGCGCTCTAATAATTATGTATAGATATATCAGGGTCAGTACAGAGATCTCTGCCATCATCTATTATACCTAGAACTGTAAGAAGGGGGCGCTGTAATAACTATGTATAGATATCTCAGGGGTCAGTACTGAGATCTCTCCCATCATCTATTATACCTAGAACTGTAACAAGGGGGCGCTCTAATAACTATGTATAGATATATCAGGGGTCAGTACAGAGATCTCTCCCATCATCTATTATACCCAGGACTGTAACAAGGGGGCGCTCTAATAACTATGTATAGATATATCAGGGGTCAGTACTGAGATTTCTCCCATCATCTATTATACCCAGGACTGTAACAAGGGGGCGCTCTAATAATTATGTATAGATATATCAGGGTCAGTACAGAGATCTCTGCCATCATCTATTATACCTAGAACTGTAACAAGGGGGCGCTCTAATAACTATGTATAGATATATCAGGGGTCAGTACAGAGATCTCTACCATCATCTATTATACCCAGGACTGTAACAAGGGGGTGCTCTAATAACTATGTATAGATATATCAGGGGTCAGTACTGAGATCTCTCCCATCATCTATTATACCCAGGACTGTAACAAGGGGCGCTCTAATAACAATGTGCAGCTATATCAGAGGTCAATACTGAGATCTCTCCCATCATCTATTTTACCCAGGACTGTAACAAGGGGGCGCTCTAATAACTATGTATAATATATCAGGGGTCAGTACAGAGATCTCTCCCATCATCTATTATACCCAGGACTGTAACAAGGGGGTGCTCTAATAACTATGTGTAATATATCAGGGGTCAGTACAGAGATCTCTCCCATCATCTATTATACCAAGGACTGTAAGAAGGGGGCACTCTAATAACGATGTATAGATATATCAGGGATCAGTACAGAGATCTCTCCCATCATCTATTATACCCATAACTGTAACAAGGGGGCGCTCTAATAACGATGTATAATATATCAGAGGTCAGTACAGTGATCTTTGACATCATCTATTATACCCAGGACTGTAACAAGGGGTCGCTCTAATAACTATGTATAATATATCAGGGATCAGTAAAGAGATCTCTCCCATCAGGGGCGTAACTATAGAGGGTGCAGGGGATGCGGTTGCACCCGGGCCCAGGAGCCTTAGGGGGCCCATAAGGCCTCTCTTCTCAATATAGGGAGCCTAGTACTATGAACAAAGCATTATAGTTGGGGGCCCTGTTACAGGTTTTGCATTGGGGCCCAGAAGCTTCAAATTATGTCTCTGTGCAGCATGGTTTAGGTATGGGTACGGGTACACATACATATAGAGGGGGGGGGGGCAGCTTACCTTTTGCATCAGGGACCCTGAGCCTTTACTTACGCCCCTGTCTCCCATCATCTATTATACCTAGTACTGTAACAAGGGGGCGCTCTAATAACTATGTATAGATATATCAGGGGTCAGTACAGAGATCTCTGCAATCATCTATTATACCCAGGACTGTAACAAGGGGGTGCTCTAATAACTATGTATAATATATCAGAGGTCACTACAGAGATCTCTCCCATCATCTATTATACCCAGGACTGTAACAAGGGGGCGCTCTATTAACTATGTATAATATATCAGGGATCAGTTAAGAGATCTCTCCCATCATCTATTATACCTAGAACTGTAACAAGGGGGCGCTCTAATAACTATGTATAGATATATCAGGGGTCAGTACAGAGATCTCTGCCATAATCAATTATACCAAGGACTGTAACAATGGGGGCGCTCTAGTAACTATGTATAAATATATCAGAAAACAATACAGAGATCTCTCCTATCATCTATATACCAAAAAGTGTAACAAGGGGGCTCTCCAATAACTATGTATAATATATCAGGGGTCAGTACAGAGATCTCTCCTATCATCTATTATACCCAGGACTGTAATAAGGGGGCGCTCTAATGACTATGTATAGATATATTAGGGGACAGTACAGAGATCTCTCCCATCATCTATTTATACCCAGGACTGCAACAAGGGGGCGCTCTAATAACTATGTGTAGATATATCAGGGGACAGTACAGAGATCTCTCCCATCATCTATTATACCCAGGACTGTAACAAGGGGGCGCTCTAATAACTATGTGTAGATATATCAGGGGACAGTACAGAGATCTCTCCCATTATCTATTATACCCAGGACTGTAACAAGAAGGCTCTGTCATAACTATGTATAGATATATCAAGGGTCGCTACAGAGATCTCTCCCATCATCTATTATACCCAGGTCTGTAAAATGGGGGTGCTCTAATAACTATGTACAGATATATCAGGGGTAAGTACAGAGATCTCTCCGCATCTATTATAACCAGGACTGTAACAAGGAGGCGCTCTAATAACTATGTATAATATATCAGGGGTCAGAACAGAGATCTCTCCCATCATCTATTATACCCAGGACTGTAACAAGGGGGTGCTCTAATAACTATGTGTAATATATCAGGGGTCAGTAGAGAGATCTCTCCCATCATCTATTATACCTAGGACTGTAACGAAGGTGCTCTAATAACTATGTATAGATATATGAGGGTCAGTACAGAGATCTCTCCCATCATCTATTATACCCAGGACTGTAACAAGGGGGCGCTCTAATAACTATGTGTAGATATATCAGGGCACAGTACAGAGATCTCTCCCATCATCTATTATACCTAGGACTGTAACAAGGGGGCGCTCTAATAACTATGTGTAGATATATCAGGGGACAGTACAGAGATCTCTCCCATCATCTATTATACCCAGTACTGTAACAAGGGGGTGCTCTAATAACTATGCATAGATATATCAGGTGTCAGTACAGAGATCTCTCCCATCATCTATTATACCTAGGACTGTAACAAGGGGACGCTCAAATAACTATGTGTAGATACATCAGGGGACAGTAAAGAGATCTCTCCCATCATCTCTTATACCCAGGACTGTAACAAGGGGGCGCTCTAATAACTATGTATAATATATCAGGGGTCAGTACAGAGATCTCTCCCATCATCTCTTATACCCAGGGCTGTAAAAATAAGGCGCTTCAATAACTAAGTATAGATATATCAGGGGTCAGTACAGAGATCTCTCCCATCATCGATTATACCTAGGACTGTAACAAGGGGGCGCTCTAATAACTATGTATAGATATACAGATAGTCCCCGACTTGCGAACATTTGACTTACGAATTTCGCTGGATACGAACTATCTGTACAGCACAGTATGATGTAATGCTATGGCTCCCGCCCCCTAATGCTATGGCATTACATCATACTGTGCAGGGACCGGAGAGGCTTCTATCAAGCCTGATAGAAGCCTGTCCGGTCACATCGCGGTTGCTGGGCAGCCGGGGGCCTTCTGAAAGGCCGTAGGGCTGTCTATGCAGAGCGCCTAGCAAGCCGTGCGCTTAATGGGCACTCTGCATAGGCAGCCCTGGGGCCTTTCAGGAGGTCCCCGCCTGCCTAGCAACCGCACAGCGTCCCGCGATCTCATCGTGGGACACTGTACGGGCCCCCTGAACGTCGAGTGCAGGCTGTTTCTTACAGCAGGCACCCGGCGGCAGCAGTTCCGACGAGCCGCGCCCCTCGTCAGAACTGTTAACACTTTAAATACCGCTGTCAGAGCGGCATTTAAAGTGTTAACAGTTCCGACAAGCGCCACGGCTCTTCGGAACTGCTGCCGCCGGGAGTCCGCTGTAAGAACAGCCGGCACCCGACGTTGTATGGAGCGGGATCCACCCGCGATCCCCTCCATACAACCATTTGTTCGACTTGCGAACAAAACGGACTTGCGAACGGGCTCCCGGAACGGAACCTGTTCGCAAGTCGGGGACTAACTGTATCCAGGGTAAGTACAGAGATCTCTCCCATCATCTATTATACCCAGGACTGTAACAAGGGGGCGCACTAATAACTATGTATAGATATATCAGGGGACAGTACAGAGATCTCTCCCATCATCTATTATACCCAGAACTGTGACAAGGGGGCGCTCTAATAACTATGTATAGATATATCAGGGGTCAGTACAGAGATCTCTCCCATCATCTATTATACCCAGGACTGTAACAAGGGGGAACTCTAATAACTATGTACAGATATATCAGGGGTCAGTACAGAGATCTCTCTCATCATTTATTATACCCAGGACTGTAACAAGGGGGCACTCTAATAACTATGTATAAATATATCAGCGGTCAGTACAGAGATCTCTCTCATCATTTATTATACCCAGGACTGTAACAAGGGGGCGCACTAATAACTATGTATAGATATATCAGGGGACAGTACAGAGATCTCTCCCATCATCTATTATACCCAGAACTGTGACAAGGGGGCGCTCTCATAACTATGTATAGATATATCAGGGGTCAGTACAGAGATCTCTCCCATCATCTATTATACCCAGGACTGTAACAAGGGGGTGCTCTAATAACTATGTATAGATATATCAGGGGTCAGTACAGAGATCTCTCCTATCATCTATTATACCCAGAACTGTAACAAGGGGGCGCTCTAATAACTATGTATGGATATATCAGGGGTCAGTACAGAGATCTCTCCTATCATCTATTATATCCAGGACTGTAACAAGGGGGCGCTCTAATAACTTTGTGTAATCCAATATATAACACTGATCACAGCACACACTTCACCTTCAACTATGCAGGGAAGACAGTCCTCACCAGCTAGTGCACGCTCATCAAAGATCCTGGATCACAATTTCAGCAGCAAAGTATGTATGAGAGCAGCACTCCAGGGGTTAAATAAAAGAATAAATCTTTATTGTGCCCACACGACGTTTCAACCCTCCATCCAAGGGTCTTTATCAAGTTCTCTCATACATACTTTGCTGCTAATAACTATGTATAGATATATCAGGGGTCAGTACGGAGATCTCTCCCATCATCTATTATACCCAGGACTGTAACAAGGGGGCGCTCTAATAACTATGTATAGATAGATCAGGGGTCAGTACGGAGATCTCTCCCATCATCTATTATACCCAGAACTGTAACAAGGGGGCGCTCTAATAACGATGTATAGATATATCAGGGGTCAGTACAGAGATCTCTCACATCATCTATTATACCCAGGACTGTAACAAGGGGGCGCTCTAATAACTATGTATAGATATATGAGGGTCAGTACAGAGATCTCTCCTATCATCTATTATACCCAGGACTGTAACAAGGGGGCGCTCTAATAACTATGTATAGATATATCAGGGGTCAGCACAGAGATTTCTCCCATGATCTATCATACCCAGGACTGTAACAAGGGGGCGCTCTAATAACTATGTATAGATATATCAGGGGTCAGTACAGAGATCTCTCCCATCATCTATTATACCTAGAACTGTAACAAGGGGGCGCTCTAATAACTATGTATAGATATATCAGGGGTCAGTACAGAGATCTCTCCCATCATCTATTATACCAAGAACTGTAACAAGGGGGCGCTCTAATAACTATGTATAGATATATCAGGGGACAGTACAGAGATCTCTATCTATCTGGAGCTCATGCCGTTTGGCAGCTCCTGCAGTGGATCAGACGAGGGATGAGTTTCCTTCCTTCTATGTTTCCTGTTCCCTTTGATTCCTTCTGGCTTTCAGGAATGAACTTGTGATATAATCTACATGATGGTGTCTATTATAATCTGCACCTGTGGGGAGGGGCCGCCGCAGGTCCGGTATATTTCTTACTATTCTGCATATGAGTGGGTGTATGGAAGACCCATTGCAGAACACTGTAGTCAGCTCGTTGGACATGATAACAGGGAGCAATAGCTTGTATTCACCTGTCCTACAATCAGCCTCAGAACAATGTGGATTGTGGAGCCACACAGACACCTGAAGAAGCTGCGGGAGATCAGAGGGCCCCTGGCTCCAGGGATAAATATCAGGACGTCACCTAGATCCCAGATACAGAGGGCGCCCCCTCTGGGCAGCACTGCAGTCACCCGGCCTGGAAGAGCAATATTGCCCTAGGGTGACACGCTGCGCTATACTCCTTGCAGACCTTTCACACGGCAAGGAATTATCGGCAGGACGCAGCGCAGACGCCGATATTCTCTATTAGTGAGGACTTTGTTCCTTCTGCGGAACGTCTTGTGGAATTTTTTGCGTTTTCTTCCGCAGACTTTCATCCTGTAGGTAGAAATCCACAACAACAATTCCGTAAAACGTCCGTTATCGCGCAGCAGAAGCTTTTCCATGGTGGTTCTTAAGTAAGGACTTGCAGATTTTAAGAGGTGCGGAGCTCAGTCCACACAGGGATAACATTGTGACGCAGAATTGTCCGTGTCCAAGGTCCCCAAAACTACATCATCACCGCCAGACTGTGAACCAAGGTATCTGCCTCCTCCTCGGGGTACCCAGCTTTTACTGATGTCGTGCCCCCTATATAAACGCTACACTGCAGGTATCATGCCCAGCTTCATGCTGTGTCATATGTTTCTGGAGCTCAACAGGTTAATACGGGGTGCTCTAATATCCAGAGTGTAATTTAATTAACTAAACAGAGCCCCCTAGTGGCAGAGGAGCAGAGTGCAGCAATTACACCGCCATACGGTACTACGCTGCAGACTGATATCAGTGCCACCCAAACCGCCCATATTATGATTTGCCACTACAGATCTGTGATAAAATATAATACCATAGATATACGTTTAGGACCCCGGAGTTTGGTGCGGGGCGCCCCCAGCAGCCAGGTGTGTGACTATAACACCATATAGTGCCCAAGCAATACCATTCAGTGCCCTAAAGACAACAACAAACATCACCCAAGTAATACCCCCATATCGTGCCCATCCAATAACAACATCATAGTGCCCACATAATATTACCGTACAGTATGCAATAGCAATACCATAAAGTGCCAAAATAATGTTCCCCAAATGCTAGGCCACGCCCACTCATGTAACAAATGTGAGGGACCGGCATAAGCAACCAGAACTGCGACTGTTTGACACCAGCATTCTGGCGCACAGCCATACAGTACATATATCCCATTCTGCCCAAATAATACCACCACAGCGTGCCCAGATATAATGCCCAAATAATACCATACGGCGTCCACAGACCAGCACTGCGCCCCGATGACAACACGTAATACCGGGATTATAAGACCATGACGTGGCCCGATAATAGCATGAAGCACCCTCCAGGTACGGCTCCGGCACACTTGCGATTTCATTTCTAGTGTTAACACATCGCAGGTCGCTGCTTTTGCCATTTTTGTGCGTTTTTAACATTAGAAATGAAATCGCGTAAAAAAAAAAGCGCAAGAAAAACCCAAGTGTGCCGGAGCCCCAATACTGTATACCGTAGGCGACGAGTGATCAGACACTTCACCTCTCAGATGTCGCCACGCCATGATTTCTGCTAGAATTTGTTACTTTTACTGTTTCTTGTCACTTTGAACTGGTCAGAAAGGGGGTGGGGCTTGATGAGGGGGCGTGGCATCCCACCGCCCATCAAATTTACTATAATTTACACCAGAAGCTTGTGGAGATTATAGTGGAAACTACGCCGTCAGGCAGCTTGCATAGATTTGTGTTCTGGTGCCGCCAGAGATGCCCCCAATTTGTTAACAGACGTGCACCTTATAGCAATTTAGTATGCCCCCCAGTGCCTGTTATATATACCCCAACCTTAATAAACCTGCCGCATATTGCTGAGCCATTCCTATACTGTGCCAACATAATACCACCATACAGTGCCAACATAATACTACCATACAGTGCCAACATAATACCACCATACAATGCCAACATAATACCACCATACAGTGCCAACATAATACCGCCATACAATGCCAACATAATACTACCATACAGTGCCCACATAATACCACCATACAATGCCCACATAACAGTCACATAGAGCGCACAGCTTATACCACTGTGTAGAGCTCAGATATAGGGATTGTTCCCCCCAACGTGTGAGCCAGGAACTCCTACTAATAGAGGATATGACGAGGGCTCCCCAAACAAGACCACCTGCCCTCTGAGGGCGGCATTACCGCCATGTACTTGGTAGAAGTGTCTGGAAAGTCATTTCTTTCACACTTCCATTTTATTAGTGGTAGAGAGCATCCTGCTGGGAGGAAGTAATCCTCCAGATTCATGAGCTGCAGACTAGCCACACCCACTTATAGGTCTAACCCCGCCCTCTCCACACTTCAGAGAGAGAGCATCTGACCAGACTGTTAGGGGGGGCTGGGACCAGTGGATGTGTGAGGGCACACGAGGTCACCGGGCTCAGGACGCCCCCTGCAGACCACCAGTAGAGAGGAGCATCTGACCAGACTGTTAGGGGGTGTTGGGACCAGTGGATGTGTGAGGGCACACAAGGTGACCGGGCTCAGGATGCCCCCTACAGCCCACCAGTAGCTCCAACTGTTTCATTGTCCACCATCCAGAGACAGGGGGCGCCATCGTTACACCACTGTGTTTGGCGGAACCATTTCCAGGCGTTTGGCTGAAAGACATATGGCCTCTGACCCCCACCGTCGCCCCCATTACATGTACGGCCTCTGACCCCCACCGTCGCCCCCATTACATGTACAGCCTCTCACCTCCGTTTGCAGTGAAGTTGTGAATGATGAAACTAGACGCTGCGGAGGGGAACCGGGTGTCTTCAGTGAAGAATCCAGTACTAAAGTTTCCTTGCCCGTGCGTATCACATCTGGTTCCTAAGCTAGAGGCGGTACAACAGGGTACTAGAGCCTCCATGCCCACCCGTATCACATCTTGTATCCAAGCTAGAGGCGGTACAACAGGGTACTAGAGCCCCCATGCCCACCCGTATCACATCTTGTATCCAAGCTAGAGGTGGTACAACAGGGTACTAGAGCCTCCATGCCTCCAGTATCACATCTTGTATCCAAGCTTGAGGCGATACAACAGGGTACTAGAGCCTCCATGCTGCCCGTATCACATCTTGTATCCAAGCTAGAGGTGATACAACAGGGTACTAGAGCCTCCATGCCCCGTATCACATCTTGTATCCAAGCTAGAGGTGATACAACAGGATACTAGAGCCTTCATGCCCCCCGTATCACATCTTGCATCCAAGCTAGAGGTGGTACAACAGGATACTAGAGCCTTCATGCCCCCCGTATCACATCTTGCATCCAAGCTAGAGATGGTACAACAGGGTACTAGAGCTTCCATGCCCACCCGTATCACATCTTGTATCCAAGCTAGAGGCAGTACAACAGGGTACTAGAGCCTCCATGCCCACCCGTATCACATCTTGTATCCAAGCTAGAGGCAGTACAATGGGGTACTAGAGCCTCCATGCCCGCCCGTATCACATCTTGTATCCAAGCTAGAGGCGGTACAACAGGGTACTAGAGCCTCCATGCCCCCCGTATCACATCTTGTATCCAAGCTAGAGTTGGTACAACAGGGTACTAGAGTCTTCATGCCCTTGTATCACATCTTGTATCCAAGCTAGAGGCAGTACAACAGGGTACTAGAGCCTCCACGCCCACCTGTATCACATCTTGTATCCATGCTAGAGGCGGTACAACAGGGTACTAGAGCCTCCATGCCCACCTGTATCACATCTTGTATCCAAGCTAGAGGTGGTACAACAGGATACTAGAGCCTCCATGCCCACCTGTATCACATCGTGTATCCAAGCTAGAGGTGGTACAACAGGATACTAGAGCCTCCATGCCCCGTATCACATCTTGTATCTAAGCTAGAGGCGGTACAACAGGGTACTAGAGCCTCCATGCTGCGGCTGTATCACATCTTGTATCCAAGCTAGAGGCGGTACAACAGGGTACTAGAGCCTCCATGCCTGCCCGTATCACATCTTGTATCCAAGCTAGAGGCAGTACAACGGGGTACTAGAGCCTCCATGCCTGCCCGTATCACATCTTGTATCCAAGCTAGAGGCAGTACAACAGGGTACTAGAGCCTCCATGCCCCCTGTATCACATCTTGTATCCAAGCTAGAGGCGGTACAACAGGATACTAGAGCCCCCATGCCCCCCGTATCACATCTTGTATCCAAGCTAGAGGTGGTACAACAGGGTACTAGAGCCTGCATGTCCCGTATCACATCTTGTATCCAAGCTAGAGGCGGTACAACAGGGTACTAGAGCCTGCATGTCCCGTATCACATCTTGTATCCAAGCTAGAGGCGGTACAACAGGGTACTAGAGCCTCCATGCCGTCCGTATCACATCTTGTATCCAAGCTAGAGGCGATACAACAGGGTACTAGAGCCTCAGTGATCATATATATATATATACACACATAGACTTCTTCTAGTGGAGGGATGTTACTGACAATGAGTGTGTGTGTATACATATATATTCCTTCTAGGGGAAGAATGTTGCTGACAATTAGTGTATATCCCTGAAAATAAGCCCTAATTAAAAATGAGCTTTAGTTACAATTAATAAAAAAGAAGTTGATCTAAATGTTGTCCAGGCAGCCAAACATGGGAAAAAGGAAAATCTTTTGGAGCAAAAATTAATATAAGACCCTTTGTTATTTGGGAGGGGGGACAGGGTATACTCCTTCTAGGGAAGGGATGTTACTGACAATGAGCATATATATACTCCTTCTAGGGGACAGATGTTACTGACTACCAGTGTGTATATATATATATAGACACACCTTCTAGGGGAGGGATTGGTTTTGGCAATGAGTGCACAAATCATGTATACACAAACCTCATATATATATATACACACAGGTCACTTACATTATATGTTCTGCCCGACCTCTTCCTGTAGATCCTCCTCATTCACGGCACATCGGCAGTTTGCTGGGCTGTAATAACGCTATAATGCCGTGTCCATAGGCTGCTCCGACCTCTATCTACAAGCCTGTAATATTGTATTCAGCTGTTATAATTTGATAATGATGTTACCGTGTAATAATCGCGTCCTGCTCGTTGTTATCCCGGTAATTGTGTTATAATGCTGGAAAGTGTAATAATGTTATTAGGGGACCTCCTGTAATACAGGCCGGATTGTTTATAACTTTATAATGTGCAGTGGTGATATAATATTGTGTGTTGAGGATGTAATAATGTTCTATTGCACAGTGATGACGTCAGAAAGATAGAACTGTTATAACGTGCAGAGATTATTATATTACCGCTACACGGTGTAATATTATTACCTAATGATGATGGCATCATGTTATAATGTGTAATGATGATGGCATCATGTTATATGTGCTGATTGTCTCACTTACAGCCACGATATATCGTTACAATCTGTAGTCGTTAGCAGGGAAATAATAATTTTATAATATGTCGTGATTACCTAATAATGTCATGACCTGCAGTGATGATGTTGTTATAATGTGCAGTGATGACATCACACCTTTATCATGTGTAGTCGTGATAAAACAGCGATATAATGTGAAGTGGAGAAATAATAACGATATAAAGAATAGTGATGCTATAATAACGTTATAATGTCCAGTAAGAATATAATCATCTTCATTTTAATGACGTCATTAAGAATAATTAACCCCAACACTGCCGCTTCCCATTAGATGAAACTTCTTCTTCTTCCTGGAATTAGATTTCGTTTTCAATTCTCCGGATGTGAGAGGAAAACATGTCGGCCTCCGATCAGGTCTGTATGACCTCAGCCAACGTCATATACCCCCCCCCCTGTGTCGTCATCATCGTTGTCTAGCAGCTCCTTCTCCGTTTGTGACAGGACGGAACTGGGTATATATATATATCAGACCTCGTCCATTATATCATCACTATTAATAACAAAGGCGAATTCTCCCTCCTAGTCCCACATATCGCAACAGTAGCGGAATATAATAATGTAATTATAATGTCCCTCTGCCCTGTAATAAGCGGCCGCCTTGCAGATATATCGATATTATGAAGCGCTGGACTATTATAACCTTATAAAGACTGATACATTACAATTTGATATGATAGAAGGTACTGTAGTATTATAACCATATAAAGTCATGGCATAGCGTAGTTATAAAGTAGGTGTTCTAACAGAAGACATTGTGCTATAATAACCTTATAATCCTGCAGAGATACTACAACGGACTCCCGGAGTGTAATAATACAGAGGACTACATAAAGGGGAGTTCTAAAGTGTAATGTGATATAATAGAAGGTTCTGTGCTAACCGTATAATGCTATAACAGTGTGATAACTAACAGAGTGTGATAACAGAGGGGTCTGAACTATTATAACAGACTGTCATATTACAGTATAATGAGGTGTCTGCACTCTTATAATCACGGCTCAGTGTTATAATACCCTTATACAGTGATAGTACAGTATTATAATGATATATCACGATATAGTGACACATTATAACGCTATAATCGACGTGACGTCCCATTGAAAGGCATGACGTCACCTGTAGTGTAATAGCCCTATAACGTCCCAGCAGCTGGCGAGGGCGGGGCCAGGCCCGGGTATTAGAGGCAGCGGCGGCGCCGGGCGGTGGAGCAGAGCGGGATGTGCCGGCAGTCGCCATGGATTACTCCTACCTGAACTCCTACGACTCCTGTATGGCAGCCATGGAAGCCTCCGCCTACGCCGAGTACAGCAGCTGCAGCCAGGCGGGGGGCTTCCAGTACAGCCCCATCCGCAGCGGCTTCACCGCCAACCCCGGCTGCCCCCCGCTCACCCCCGCCAGCTGCACCCTGGGGGCTCTGCGGGACCACCAGCCCTCCCCCTACTCCGCAGGTGAGTGCCACCACCTGCACCCCAAGCTAAGTGCACCCACATAACTGCACCCCAACCAACTGTACCTACCCCGCTGAGTGAGGGGCCACCAGCCCTCACCTACTCTAGAGGTGAGTGCCACCACCTGCACCCCAAACAACTGTACCTACCCCGATCAGTGAGGGACCACCAGCCCTCACCTACTCTAGAGGTGAGTGCCACCACCTGCACCCCAAGCCAACTGCACCCCAAACAACTGTACCTACCCCGATCAGAGAGGGACCACCAGCCCTCCCCCTACTCAGCAGGTGAGTGCTGCCACCAACTGCACCCACAGAACTACTCTCGTCTACACCCCAACCAACTGCATGCACCCGACCCTTGAGGGACCACCAACCCTCCCCCTACTTCGTAGGAGAGTGCTGCCACCTGTACCCCGAACCAACTGCTCCCCAACCAACTGCATCTTCCCCGATGAGTGAGGGACCACCAGCCCTACTCCGCAGGTGAGTGCCACCATCTGCATCCCAACCAACTGTACCTACCCCGATCAGTGAGGGACCACCAGCCCTCCCCCTACTCAGCAGGTGAGTGCCACCATCTGCATCCCAACCAACTGTACCTACCCCGATCAGTGAGGGACCACCAGCCCTACTCCGCAGGTGAGTGCCACCATCTGCACCCCAACCAACTGTACCTACCCCGATCAGTGAGGGACCACCAGCCCTCCCCTACTCTGCAGGTGAGTGCTGCCACCAACTGCACCCACAGAACTACTTTCGCATACATCCCAATCTTCTGCACCCGACCAGTGAGGGACCACCAACCCTCCCCCTACTCCGCAGGTGAGTGTCATCACCTGCACCCACATAACTGCACTCCACAACCCAAACCAGCTGGACCCCATAATTCACAACCAACTGCCCCCATACCCCACAGGTGATGAGTCCGGAGTCCGCTGTCATCTACGGGGTCCCTTAATTTTGCTACTGATAACGGGGGATTCTCTGGGACCACCATTGTGCACATGACCCTTTATTTCTGGTGGTCTATGGGAAGTTCTGTGTAATTGCCCTGTTAGTGGGGGGCTCTGTGTCTCTGGTATTGGGGATCCTTCTGTGAGGAGGAACGCCCCGGTATATGAGGGGTGTGTGTATTAAATAGGATAGCCTGTATATGGAGGTGTGTGTGTAATAGGGCCAGGGGGTCCTGTAAATGTGTGTCCGTATTAGAGAGGAAATCCTGTATATAGAGGTGTCTCTGTATTAGGGGGACCCTGTATATCAGGTGTCACTGTGTTTTAGGAGGGGGTCTTGTTTACACTGTGGCCTCCCGTTCACATAAACTATTGTCACGGACGATTTCTTTAGTCTCTTTATAGAATACCCTCTTCCCCTCTATTATAAATTATGATCGGCACTATCAACATTATGTCGAGTATAGTGTGTCCATGTCGCGATATATACTCAGCAATCAGGATGGCTGGGAGGTCATCATTAGTTTGTTTTTCGTATCTATTATTATGCACATTTCAGGACTGCTCCCACTTCCAGTATTTAATATTAGTATCAGTTGCGACATTTACTTTACTCACTGATTCCAGGAAGAACTCGTTATATCACGACTAAACGCGACTATTAACAGAAGCAGGAGGCTATTTTCCACCCATCATGGCGCTTACATTACGATTAAATTTTCCTTGCTTGCTTCTTCCTGAATTCAGTGTCCGAAATCATCTTTCATATTTGCGGTATCACGACAGCATATTTTTTGAGTAACTACAGTTTACCAAAATAACGACTATAACTCCCATCATCATTAGCTATAAATAACGGATTTTCTTATCCGACTGCTTAGTAATGTCTTTTGTATAATTCATTATCTTATTAGTTATCCTACATATATGTGTGTGTATGTATATATATATATATATATATATATATATATATATATATATATATATATATATATATATATATACATACACACACATTTGCTGCCAAACAATCAGATCTATAACTGCGATATTAGGAGGAATTAACTGTAATTTGTATTTTTATTGCTTGTATGTATTGATGATAAAATTCCATCCACATTAATTCCCGTTATCATTGTGATTTCTTCAGATTACGATATAACCACTATTTACGTTATGGTAAAAATCTTCTTAATATCGGGATACCTTTCTATATTGTGCATCATAGTGGATTCATCTTCATGCATATTATTACTACTCTGAAATGTAGCTTTCCCAAATAAATAAATGTAACAATTTTGCTATTTTATTATGGCAATCATTTATCATATCGCGATAATACTACATCATAATCACTATATTTGTATTGTTATATAATTGAGTAATATTGAACTTTTTAAATCCTTAGATCATTTGATAAAATAATTGTTTAGTAAATCATCTAGGATTCTATTGTCCGTATTAAACCCTCATATCGCGATATTACCGTAATATATAGTACTTTTGTTTTGAGATGAGATGATTGTATCTCGTTGAATTAGTTTGTAAAAATTTGTTAAAAATAGAATGGTTTCGTGATTGTTTCACTACAAAATTTTATTATCACTAGGAAACTCGGATATCGTGATATTTGTATATCTGTCACATCACTTTATGATCAGTACACAATAAATAACTTTCTTATTTTACAATACACTATAACTGTAAGTACGAATAAATTGCTTTATTATTCCGACATAATATAGATTGTGATGGTTTTATCTCCGGTAATATTGTATGGCTTTTTCTCACCTTCGCATTATACGATGTAATAGTCCACAGATGTGATATCTGACCCGCATATTTCGATATAAAGCTAATTATTGTATCTTTATAAGATGACCTACCTCATTTATTCTAATATATTAATTAAAATCATTACTATATCATCTGAAAATTACATCTCCGAAAAATCCTGGACATCTATATGATACCCGTATATCGTAACGTCCCTTTAGTAGTAGTAAAAATATAAATTTAACTGTAGCAATAGTGGTGATAATAGTGCAGTAATATTATAACATGACTGTCATCATTTATCTCTTCATTATTTTCGGTGAAATATTAACTATATCAAAGGAAATTGCAGTTGGTAACAGGAAAGCCTCTTATCACGATACAGATCCATAATATTATGAAATCACTACATATATCCCTTTATAATAACCTGTAGATTATAATTACATCCGTTTATATCACGATATTTTGCACAATTACCGGAGAATGACGGTTCCTAAGCAAACTTCGACATATGCATGTTATGATCGCTTCTCTGTGACAGCCGATCGTGATGATATAATAGTCATGATTTAATACAGTAGTAGCAGCATTGTTGCTGTGTACACCAGGGCACGGCCATGGACTTCCTGTCATTTTCCGGGGCGACCTCTGGGTGTGGGGTTCGGGGGGGGGGGGGGGGGGGGTTGCTGTCACAGGACTGTTCCACTGTTACTCAAGACATCCAATGCAGATGAAGAGCCCGTTTATGGGGGAAGGGGTCTCTAGTGCATGAGGGTCCTATGAGGGGGATTCCTCTGTATGGGGGGTCCCTTTTAGGATTTGGGCTTTAAAGCTGTGGAGACCCCAGGAGGCTGATCCTCCCTTTGAAGTGCTCACATTGTATCCAGCACTGACTCTGTAGGGGCCCAGCTGGGGGCCCCTTCCTGCCCCCATTTGATGTGTGGAATGTGAATGGAGAGTTACCTCCTGCTGGTCCGGCAATGCAGCTGTGCGGGGGCAATTATCATAGACACTGACCCTCTAATGAGTCTAATTACTGGATGATGGACAGGAGGGCGCTGAGCACAACCCAAATAACCAGCATGGACTGACCACAAGAGCTGACAAACTATACAGGGGCACAGAGGATGCTGCCACCTGTGCCAAGACCAGCCTCCACCACTGGTCCCTGCCAGCCTCCACAATCCGTCAATGGACCCTGCCAACATCACAGATAGGGCTACAGGGTGACATAATGTTCGCAGTGTCACATTGTGTCCTACAGGTGTAATTATACTGCATATAATGGACAGAAGAAACCCCATTGATTTGCATTGGAGAACTCAGGAGTGTATTTTTCACACTTTCGGTCCCATGAAAATAATTGCAACATGACCTATTTTTTATATATTTATGGACTGAAATGCTGAAATGACCCATAAAGTCTACGGGATTGTAGAAATGCAGCTGTGTGCTTATAACGCATGTTGGCAGGAATCAGCGGGAAAAACGAGTGAAATTAATTGGGAATTCTCGCTTTGCTTTTTTTTAAGTGCCTGTGAAAAAAAACTGCAATGAATACACACAGGACACACGAGTATATATATATATAATGCTGCATATGTCACAGACTGCAATGTACATCGTCCTGTGAATGAGGGCTGCTTGGCGACTTTGGCCATAACGCATGTCACGCCAAAGTCTGCAGTAATATTATAGCGCTCAGTATCGTCCATCGCGACCAGCAGACCTCACAATCGCAGTCGCAGAAATAAACTGCTGCATTTTCGGTCCCAAGCTGCACGCAGCTCTAACAGCGCAGACTATCACAGATTATTGCGATTTAGCTGTTTGTTAAGAGCCTAATCGCAGCTCTAGAAACAGTCGCACAACCAGAGTCTCCATGTAGCCCCATCCTCATCCATCACTGCTGCGCCATTCTTGAGCCACATCACTGCTGTGCTGGGCTAACCCTTCCCTTCTACCCACAGTGCCCTACAAGTTCTTCTCCGACCCGTCCAGCATCAATGAGAAGCGGAAGCAGCGGAGAATCCGGACGACATTCACAAGTTCCCAACTTAAGGAACTTGAGAGAGTATTTGCTGAGACCCATTACCCCGATATCTACACCCGGGAGGAACTTGCACTCAAGATTGACCTGACTGAGGCCCGAGTGCAGGTAATTATGAAGGGGTAAAGCAGTGGGGAACGTGGGATACAAGGGGTTAAACTATATAGAACCTCTGAACCCCTATTATGAGTTACATGTACAATGTTACATTCTGTATTATACTGCAGAGCTGCACTCACTATTCTGCTGGTGGAGTCACTGTGTACATACATTACTTATCCTGTACTGCTCCTGAGTTACATCCTGTATTATACCCCAGAGCTGCACTCACTATTCTGCTGGTGGAGTCACTGTGTACATACATCACTTATCCTGTACTGACCCTGAGTTACATTCTGTATTATACTGCAGAGCTGCACTCACTATTCTGCTGGTGGTGGAGTCACAGTGTACATACATTACTTATCCTGTACTGATCCTCAGTTACATCCTGTATTATACCCCAGAGCTGCACTCACTATTCTGCTGGTGGAGTCACTGTGTACATACATTACTTATCCTGTACTGATCCTGAGTTACATCCTGTATTATACTCCAGAGCTGCACTCACTATTCTGCTGGTGGAGTCACTGTGTACATACATTACTTATCCTGTACTGATCCTGAGTTACATCCTGTATTATCCTCCAGAGCTGCACTCACTATTATGCTGGTGGAGTCACTATATACATACATCACTTATCCTGTACTGATCCTGAGTTACATCCTGTATTATACTCCAGAGCTGCACTCACTATTCTGCTGGTGGAGTCACTATATACATACATCACTTATCCTGTACTGCTCCTGAGTTACATCCTGTATTATACTGCAGAGCTGCACTCACTATTCTGCTGGTGGAGTCACTGTGTACATACATCACTTATCCTGTACTGACCCTGAGTTACATTCTGTATTATACTGCAGAGCTGCACTCACTATTCTGCTGGTGGTGGAGTCACAGTGTACATACATTACTTATCCTGTACTGATCCTCAGTTACATCCTGTATTATACCCCAGAGCTGCACTCACTATTCTGCTGGTGGAGTCACTGTGTACATACATTACTTATCCTGTACTGATCCTGAGTTACATCCTGTATTATACTCCAGAGCTGCACTCACTATTCTGCTGGTGGAGTCACTGTGTACATACATTACTTATCCTGTACTGATCCTGAGTTACATCCTGTATTATCCTCCAGAGCTGCACTCACTATTATGCTGGTGGAGTCACTATATACATACATCACTTATCCTGTACTGATCCTGAGTTACATCCTGTATTATACTCCAGAGCTGCACTCACTATTCTGCTGGTGGAGTCACTATATACATACATCACTTATCCTGTACTGCTCCTGAGTTACATCCTGTATTATACTGCAGAGCTGCACTCACTATTCTGCTGGTGGAGTCACTGTCCACACATTACTTACCATCACAGTTGGGTGGTCTTACAGATTTTTCCTTCCATTTTCAGGTTTGGTTCCAGAACAGAAGAGCTAAATTCCGCAAACAAGAAAGGGCGGCCAATTCTAAAAGCGGCGGTAACGGGGGCAATAACAGCAAAAAGTCTGACCCAAGATCTTCGTCCGAGGATGACGAGTCCAAGGAATCTAACTGCAGCCCAACTCCTGACAGTACTGCGTCTCTGCCCACTGCAGCTAGCCTCAATAGCCCGGGGAGCAGCCTGAGCCCCAGCCCTGGCACTGTTGCCAGCTTATTACCCCCCAGTCATACCAGCCAGACCCTGAAGCCCCCGGTGTGGCCCGGAGTCCCTACCAGCAGCAGCACCAGCACGGCAGACCTCCTGAAAGCCTGGCAGCCTGCCGACGCCGTGCCGGGACCTTTTGCCGGTGTACTGTCCACTTTTCATCGAAAGCCAAATGTCCTTAAAACAAACCTATTCTAAGTGACTGCGATAATAATAAAACGAAGGGCGGCGGCGAATAAATGGTGACGTAAAATCGCCAAAAGGCGTGAAAAAAATGGAATTAACTGAGGTTGGTGCCAGAACTTAACAAAGATGTCAAAACCTCCATGTACAGAACAAAAACCGGGTCACCGATGTGATATCAGACCTTCCCGATATCCAGTCCAAGATGGCGGATCACCATGGTGACGGCGAGGTTGCCCGTCATCACCCATCGTCTAGTTTTATCTATTATTTATTGTATTTAACTTCCTGTCTGACGGTTTTGTACAGAAAGCAGCGACATCATGCAGGACCCGCGGGACGTTCGGACGGCGACTATATGACCATCTTCTTCGATTTTTCAAAAAGACCAAAGACAACCTTTACATCAGAATGCGAAAATGGTCCTGTTGCCCGTAGCAACCAATTAAACAGCTTTAATTTTATACTCCTCTAAGCTATGATTGGTTGTCACGGGCGACTGCGTCGTGGGTTTTTTTTTTTTATTTTCTGTGACTCCATTGTAAGAAATGAAACATGATATTTTTTGGCAACTTTTTATAACTGGAGCCTCTGTCCAATCATCCCCAAAATATCCCTCGAAGTAAGCCCCTCCCACATGACTCTTCCTGTTTGTAAGCAGTCAGGGCTGCCAGGTGTCATGTGATACCTCTAGTGTCCTCTGATAAGAGTATGCAGAAGGTCCGGGCAAATGTGACCAGGTGACTCTGGGGGCGGCCACTTAGTGGCATCAGCTCTGTTTATAATATTACCACCGCTTATTACAAACCACCTGTATTACGGACTCAAGGATAAATAACATCTCTTCCCACTTGGATCGGTCATTTTAGATAAAAGGGCGTCCGTATGGCAGAAAACTGACCAGATATTTCCGGCTTATATCGCTGTACAGAATATAGGACCTTTTTTTGCATTTTCCAGCCACCAAAAAAAGAGGGAGGAGTAAAAACTCTAAGAGGGCGTAATATGACATAATATAGTAATCCTCTGTGTGATAAGGAGACGGCAACACCTTGGGAAAAAACATCTGTGTTACACAGGGAGGAGGGAGGGGAAAGGGTTAAGTCCCCAGTATACTATATGTGTATTCTTATATACTGCTGTAACCCTACGAACCTCCATAGAAGTATTCACCACCAACATGTGACCCGAGGGCAAAACGGCCGACGGCCTGTACAATATAATCCTCCAAATAAAGTGTAATTTATTGAAAAGCTGCAAAACTGCATCAACATTACATTATCCACAAGGGGGCAGTATTATAGTAGTTATATTCTTGTACATAGGGGGCAGTATTATAGTAGTTATATTCTTGTACATAGGGGGGCAGTATTATAGTAGTTATATTCTTGTACATAGGGGACAGTATTATAGTAGTTATATTCTTGTACATAGGGGACAGTATTATAGTAGTTATATTCTTGTACATAGGGGGCAGTATTATAGTAGTTATATTATTGTACATAGGGGCAGTATTATAGTAGTTATATTCTTGTACATAGGGGGCAGTATTATAGTAGTTATATTCTTGTACATAGGAGGCAGTATTATAGTAGTTATATTCTTGTACATAGGGGGCAGTATTATAGTAGTTATATTCTTGTACATAGGGGGCAGTATTATAGTAGTTATATTCTTGTACATAGGGGGCAGTATTATAGTAGTTATATTCTTGTACATAGGAGGCAGTATTATAGTAGTTACATTCTTGTACATATGGGGCAGTATTATAGTAGTTATACTCTTGTACATAGGAGCAGTATTATAGTAGTTATATTGTTGTACATAGGGGGCAGTATTATAGTAGTTATATTCTTGTACATAAGGGGCAGTATTATAGTAGTTATATTCTTGTACATAGGGGGCAGTATTATAGTAGTTATATTCTTGTACATAGGAGCAGTATTATAGTAGTTATATTCTTGTACATAGAGGGCAGTATTATAGTAGTTATATTCTTGTACATAGAGGGCAGTATTATAGTAGTTATATTCCTGTACATAGGGGGCAGTATTATAGTAGTTATACTCTTGTACATAGGAGCAGTATTATAGTAGTTATATTGTTGTACATAGGGGGCAGTATTATAGTAGTTATATTCTTGTACATAAGGGGCAGTATTATAGTAGTTATATTCTTGTACATAGGGGGCAGTATTATAGTAGTTATATTCTTGTACATAGAGGGCAGTATTATAGTAGTTATATTCTTGTACATAGGGGGCAGTATTATAGTAGTTATATTCTTGTACATAGGAGCAGTATTATAGTAGTTATATTCATGTACATAGGGGGCAGTATTATAGTAGTTATATTCTTGTACATAGAGGGCAGTATTATAGTAGTTATATTCTTGTACATAGGGGGCAGTATTATAGTAGTTATATTCTTGTACATAGGAGGCAGTATTATAGTAGTTACATTCTTGTACATAGGCGGCAGTATTATAGTAGTTATATTCCTGTACATAGGGGACAGTATTATAGTAGTTATATTCCTGTACATAGGGGGCAGTATTATAGTAGTTATACTCTTGTACATAGGAGCAGTATTATAGTAGTTATATTGTTGTACATAGGGGGCAGTATTATAGTAGTTATATTCTTGTACATAAGGGGCAGTATTATAGTAGTTATATTCTTGTACATAGGGGGCAGTATTATAGTAGTTATATTCTTGTACATAGGAGCAGTATTATAGTAGTTATATTCTTGTACATAGAGGGCAGTATTATAGTAGTTATATTCTTGTACATAGAGGGCAGTATTATAGTAGTTATATTCTTGTACATAGGGGGCAGTATTATAGTAGTTATATTCTTGTACATAGGGGGCAGTATTAGAGTAGTTATATTCTTGTACATAGGGGGCAGTATTATAGTAGTTATATTCTTGTACATAGGAGCAGTATTATAGTAGTTATATTCTTGTACATAGGGGCAGTATTATAGTAGTTATATTCTTGTACATAGGGGGGCAGTATTATAATAGTTATATTCTTGTACATAGGAGGCAGTATTATAGTAGTTATATTCTTGTACATAGGAGGCAGTATTATAGTAGTTATATTCTTGTACATAGGAGGACAGTATTATAGTAGTTATATTCTTGTACATAGTAGGCAGTATTGTAGTAGTTATATTCTTGCATATAGGGGGCAGTATTATAGTAGTTATATTCTTGTACATAGGGGGACAGTATTATAGTAGTTATATTCTTGTACATAGGGGGACAGTATTATAGTAGTTATATTCTTGTACATAGTAGGCAGTATTATAGTAGTTATATTCTTGCATATAGGGGGCAGTATTATAGTAGTTATATTCTTGTACATAGGGGGCAGTATTAGAGTAGTTATATTCTTGTACATAGGGGGCAGTATTAGAGTAGTTATATTCTTGTATATAGAGGGCAGTATTATAGTAGTTATATTCTTGTACATAGGGGGCAGTATTATAGTAGTTATATTCTTGTACATAGGAGGCAGTATTATAGTAGTTATATTCTTGTATATAGAGGGCAGTATTATAGTAGTTATATTCTTGTACATAGGGGGCAGTATTATAGTAGTTATATTCTTGTGCATAGGAGGTAGTATTATAGTAGTTATATTCTTGTACATAGAAGGCAGTATTATAGTAGTTATATTCTTGTACATAGGGGGCAGTATTATAGTAGTTATATTCTTGTACATAGAGGGCAGTATTATCGTAGTTATATTCTTGTACATAGGGGGCAGTATTATAGTAGTTATATTCTTGTACATAGGAGGCAGTATTATAGTAGTTATATTCTTGTACATCGGGGGCAGTATTATAGTAGTTATATTCTTGTACATCGGGGGCAGTATTATAGTAGTTATATTCTTGTACATCGGGGGCAGTATTATAGTAGTTATATTCTTGTACATAGGGGGCAGTATTATAGTAGTTATATTCTTGTACATAGGGGGCAGTATTATAGTAGTTATATTCTTGTACATTGGGGGCAGTATTATAGTAGTTATATTCTTGTGCATAGGGGGCAGTATTATAGAAGTTATATTCTTGTACATAGGAGGCAGTATTATAGTAGTTATATTCTTGTACATAGGGGGCAGTATTATAGTAGATATATTCTTGTACATTGAAGCAGTATTATAGTAGTTATATTCTTGTACATAGGAGGCAGTATTATAGTAGATATATTCTTGTACATTGAAGCAGTATTATAGTAGTTATATTCTTGTACATAGGAGGCAGTATTATAGTAGATATATTCTTGTACATTGAAGCAGTATTATAGTAGTTATATTCTTGTACATAGGGGGCAGTATTATAGTAGTTATATTCTTGTACATAGGGGGCACTATTATAGTAGTTATATTCTTGTACATAAGGGGCACTATTATAATAGTTATATTCTTGTACATAAGGGGCACTATTATAATAGTTATATTCTTGTACATAGGAGGCAGTATTATAGTAGTTATATTCTTGCACATTGGAGGCAGTATTATAGTAGTTATATTCTTGTACATAGGAGGCAGTATTATAGTAGTTATATTCTTGTACATCGGGGGCAGTATTATAGTAGTTATATTCTTGTACATCGGGGGCAGTATTATAGTAGTTATATTCTTGTACATCGGGGGCAGTATTATAGTAGTTATATTCTTGTACATAGGGGGCAGTATTATAGTAGTTATATTCTTGTACATAGGGGGCAGTATTATAGTAGTTATATTCTTGTACATAGGGGGCAGTATTATAGTAGTTATATTCTTGTACAGAGGAGGCAGTATTATAGTAGTTATATTCTTGTACATAGGGGGCAGTATTATAGTAGTTATATTCTTGTACATTGGGGGCAGTATTATAGTAGTTATATTCTTGTGCATAGGAGCAGTATTATAGTAGTTATATTCTTGTGCATAGGGGGCAGTATTATAGAAGTTATATTCTTGTACATAGGAGGCAGTATTATAGTAGTTATATTCTTGTACATAGGGGGCAGTATTATAGTAGTTATATTCTTGTACATAGGGGGCAGTATTATAGTAGATATATTCTTGTACATTGAAGCAGTATTATAGTAGTTATATTCTTGTACATAGGAGGCAGTATTATAGTAGATATATTCTTGTACATTGAAGCAGTATTATAGTA
The DNA here is from genome assembly GCA_035609135.1 of Eleutherodactylus coqui. Taxonomy (NCBI): domain Eukaryota; kingdom Metazoa; phylum Chordata; class Amphibia; order Anura; family Eleutherodactylidae; genus Eleutherodactylus; species Eleutherodactylus coqui. The sequence continues at coordinate 519,894,789 of CM069405.1, forward strand.
GTTATATTCTTGTACATAGGAGGCAGTATTATAGTAGATATATTCTTGTACATTGAAGCAGTATTATAGTAGTTATATTCTTGTACATAGGGGGCAGTATTATAGTAGTTATATTCTTGTACATAGGGGGCACTATTATAGTAGTTATATTCTTGTACATAAGGGGCACTATTATAATAGTTATATTCTTGTACATAGGAGGCAGTATTATAGTAGTTATATTCTTGCACATTGGAGGCAGTATTATAGTAGTTATATTCTTGTACATAGGAGGCAGTATTATAGTAGTTATATTCTTGTACATAGGGGGGCAGTATTATAGTAGTTATATTCTAGTACATAGGAGCAGTATTATAGTAGTTATATTCTTGTACATAGGGGACAGTATTATAGTAGTTATATTCTTGTACATAGGGGGCAGTATTATAATAGTTATATTCTTGTACATAGGGGGCAGTATTATAGTAGTTATATTCTTGCACATTGGAGGCAGTATTATAGTAGTTATATTCTTGTACATAAGGGGCAGTATTATAGTAGTTATATTCTTGTACATAGGGGGCAGTATTATAATAGTTATATTCTTGTACATAGGGGGCAGTATTATAGTAGTTATATTCTTGTACATAGGGGGCAGTATTATAGTAGTTATACTCTTGTACATAGGAGGCAGTATTATAGTAGTTATATTCTAGTACATAGGGGACAGTATTATAGTAGTTATACTCTTGTACATAGGAGGCAGTATTATAGTAGTTATATTCTTGTACATAGAGGCAGTATTATAGTAGTTATATTCTTGTACATGGAGCAGTATTATAGTAGTTATATTCTTGTACACAGGGGGCAGTATTACAGTAGTTATATTCTTGTACCTAGGGGGCAGTATTATAGTAGTTAGTCTTGTATTTGAGGTGAGTAGGGAGCAATTAGAAAGCAGCTTTCTCCCATCTTGTATACAGTGCAATGCCGTTGAGGCATAATGAGAGGCACACTGGATAAAGTAAAGGGACGCTACTATTCTATGTGTGAGCTCATTGCCCTCAGCAGCGATTCCTTTGCCGGGTGTTATGGGGTGCAGCGCTCTCCATTAAACCCCGTTCAGCGCTGATATGTTGCGGTCACATTCGGCCGGTTATTTGCAGACACTTTTGTTTGATTTCTTTTTATTGTCAAACAAGTATCAATCAGTAACATACAGTCAGATTAGTGCAGCCTGACAGCAACATGGAGTCTGTGCAGTTCTAACCAGGAATGAGTCTCATTTCCCTTATTTTTGGGCTCGTTACCCATGTCAAGCACCGGGGGCGCTGTGGCCAGGACTTCCCACACCGGTAAACGAGCCTCCCACAGCAATATTGTAACATACAAGACCCTCCGCTCAGTAGAGGCGTACACGGCCCCCTGCGACTGCTCATACATGGCCCTTTAACTCCTGGGCTGGGCGCGGGCAGATCATAGAGGAGGCTGGCAGCTGGCGAGATGGCAGCGCTCTATTTGGGGCAGTAAGAGGTTATGTGATAATGTTATTATTGACTGGTGAATCCAAAGTCCTGACCGGTAACCAGAAGTTATATGACCGAGAAATACTCCTCCCACACATTTGCTCCTCCCACTTTTGTGTCCTGATCCTCAGTCACGCCATGTCTTCGACTCCAGTCACATCTAAAGCTGCATTCACAACTCTTGGCAGTGACCAATTCTATTCGCATGAGGAAATTTGTGTCAGATTCTCTTTTTTGCGGCTGCCGATCCACATGCAGATTTTAGCCTCGTTCACAAGTATGAACAGCGCCGATTCCTGGTCACACAGATATTGCGCTGAAATCCGATGTGCCAAAAACGACTTAGAATCTGACAGCATTGTGCAACACAACAGAAACTGAACCAGCAGGGGGCGGTAGACAGCAGATGTGTGAGAGCTGCCTAAAAACATAGTGAATGCAGCTCTGGTGGTAATTGGAGTAGAAGACAAGCTGAGCGAACAGCATGGAAAATGCAGCTCTGGTGGTAACTAGAGTAGAGAACATGATGAAATGGCAGAATTGAGAATGCTGGAGCAGAAGATACAATGAAATTACACAACAGTGGCTGCAGCTCTGGTGATAACTGGAGTAGAAGACATAATAAAACACAGAAGGGTGTATACAGCTTTTGCGGTAACCAGAGTAGAACATGTGATGGACCCGCAGAACTGTGAGAGCAGCCGCGGTGGTAACTGGAGTAGAAGACACAATAAAATAAGACAATGGTGGATGCAGCCTTGGTGATAACTAGAGTAGAAGACATGAAGAACTAGTAGAATGGTGAATGCGGTTCTGGTCAAAATCAGAGTAGAAGACATGAAAACTAACAGAATGCAGGGTGCAGCTTTGGTGGTAACTGGAGTAGAAGACACAGATGAAACAGCAGAATGGTGAATACAGCTTTGGCTGGGACTGGAGCATCAGCCCTGATATAACTCATGGTCACACTCCTAGGGAGATTGCACTTGCTCCCCAGCGGAGCTCTGCCCTAGCGATCGCCTATAGTGAGGCACAAAGGACTCCGGACCCGGAGGGTGAAGGCGTCCAGTTCTTCAGGCCCCGCCCACTGCGCCGTCATTGCTTCCTATCTAAGCAGATTATACATTGTAGGTATATTCTGTCCACCCAGTCCAGCAGGGGGCAGCGTCCTGTACGCCTTGTCCTCGCAGCTGCGTTCATCCGCCATGACAGCTGGGGATTATGGCTCCTAATCCAGCGACATGAAATGCGATTGGCCCGCGCAGCGCCATTCCCTTTTGTTTAAGCAGATTTTTAATTAGCCCCTTCTGTATGTAACGAGGGCGCCGCGACCGCCGCAGTGTCAGCGTAACAAGGAGCGCGGGTTCTCATCCCGCTATAACATTTATAAGGCACCAGCGGTAGACAAGATGGCGGCTGACGGCCACCGGGCACGATGCTGTCCGGGCGCGGCGGCCATTCTGGTCTAACATTGAAATGTGAAAAATGTATTAAATATATAGAAAAACGTACAAACAGACGAGTCGGCGGCGGCGAGGAGCGACCGACCGCGGGGAATTAGTAACCGGACCAACGAGAACACATCAAATCTATAGAAATGTATAGAAGGACGGGGGAGGGGCGTCGCCGTTGTCCAGCAACGCAGCATGAGCGCCGCAGGAATATCCTGCGTAAGGCTTTAGTGATGGCGGCCCCCAGGGGCGGGGCCAGATAAGGTGCAGCACTGTAAACACGCGGAGGAGGGGCGGGGCGCGCCGTTATTTCCTGAGCTGCAGGTTGTCCAGTATGGTCTTCTTGTGCGCGGCGTCCATCACGCCGGCCTCCTCCAGGTCCTCCTCCACAATGTCGCTGCAAGACACAAAGCGGAACACGTTAGAGAGGAGCGGAACGTCCTGCGACCATCATTGTGGGCGGGGCTTAGCTATATTGTCTACTGGAGTCTGCCACCCACTTCCTGTCTGGGCAGCTGACTTTCCCCCATGCTTTACACTGCAGCGCTGTAGATCTGCATTGTCTACTGGAGTCTCACTACTTGCCAGATCGGCTCCTTGTTTCCCCCATGCTTTACACTGCTGTATGCTACGGACTCCAGTTTTGCTGCATTGTCCATTGCAGCCTGAACCCCACTTCTAATCTCATGATACAGGCTGCTGCTCTCTCTGCCTCATGCTTTACACTGCAGCTTTGCTTACTTAGATGAGGACATCGGACACAGAGAGGTGCAGTAAGGAAAAAAAGCTTATATACTACAAGGAGAAACCGGCCATCAGCAAACGGGCTGCACAAAGGTGGAGGGGAGGAGCCTCAATAAGAGGCGGGGCCAGGTGTCAGTATATACTGCTATGTGCACTCCTGCTTGTACTTAATACAACAGTTATAATAAAATCACATATAACATAATACACAGATCTGACCTGCACACAATCAACCATCAGTAGGTGGTTATACGGCTCTGTCTCTACCCACCATGCTTTACACTGTAGCGCTGCTTGTTTAGATTAGGAAGCCAGTACACAGAGGTGATCCGCACGATTCCGTTTACACAACCAGCAATCAATAGGCGGCCATGCAGCTTGGCAATAGAACTCTAGTGGGTCTCACCCTGCGTATAACATCCGCGGGCGCGCTGCTGCCACCTAGTGGTGAACAACATGCAACTACCAACACCTACATACACTATAGGGCCAAAAGTATGTGAGCCGCTTGTTGGAGCCCCCGTGTGCATTGATAAGGCGTTGGCTCCTTCTGTCGCTCCGGCAGCCCCCCGCTCTTGCAGGAAGGCTTCCACAACATCTTGGGGTGTCTGGGGGATGCTGATGTTGGGGTAGAAGCTTCGGCTCACAATCAGTGTCCATCACATAGATGTTGGATGGGGTTGAGGCCCAGAAGCTCCGTGCAGCCATTTGTGTTCCCTACGGAGGGTTCTGGTACTAATGGATGTCCCAATGTCCTGTGAGACCCCCTGAGCGAGGGCAGACGGTGTGTGTGATGTCTTCACAGCTCCTACAAGGCTTCGCTGTCCAACTTCTGTCAGTTTACGAAGTCCCACTAAACATGGCGCACCGCACACACCGCATGGTCTCCAAGCTGTGATGTCCCGTACTGATTGTTTGGGGACCCCCCCCACCCCTCCCAGACCCCGTCGGCGGCTCTACACCCGATGACATCTCCTCCCCACCTTCCTGCATAACCCCGGCGGCGGCGGCTCCACGCCTGGTGACATCCCACCATCAGACCCCGTTGTCAGCTCTACACCTGGTGACATCCCACCATCAGACCCCGTTGTCAGCTCTACACCTGGTGACATCCCACCATCAGACCCCGTTGTCAGCTCTACACCTGGTGACATCCCCCCACCAGACCCCGTTGTCGGCTCTACACCTGGTGACATCCCCCCACCAGACCCCGTTGTCAGCTCTACACCTGGTGACATCCCCCCACCAGACCCCGTTGTCAGCTCTACACCTGGTGACATCCCCCCACCTGGCCCCGTTGTCAGCTCTACACCTGGTGACATCCCACCACCAGACCCCGTTGTCAGCTCTACACCTGGTGACATCCCCCCACCAGACCCTGTCATCAGCTCTACACCTGGTGACATCCCTCCACCAGACCCCGTTGTCAGCTCTACACCTGGTGACATCCCCCCGCCAGACCCCGTTGTCAGCTCTACACCTGGGGACATCCCACCACCAGACCCCGTTGTCAGCTCTACACCTGGGGACATCCCCCCGCCGCCAGACCCCGTTGTCAGCTCTACACCTGGTGACATCCCCCCACCAGACCCCGTTGTCAGCTCTACACCTGGTGACATCCCCCCGCCAGACCCCGTTGTCAGCTCTACACCTGGTGACATCCCCCCACCAGACCCTGTCATCAGCTCTACACCTGGTGACATCCCTCCACCAGACCCCGTTGTCAGCTCTACACCTGGTGACATCCCCCCGCCAGACCCCGTTGTCAGCTCTACACCTGGGGACATCCCACCACCAGACCCCGTTGTCAGCTCTACACCTGGGGACATCCCCCCGCCGCCAGACCCCGTTGTCAGCTCTACACCTGGTGACATCCCCCCACCAGACCCCGTTGTCAGCTCTACACCTGGTGACATCCCCCCGCCAGACCCCGTTGTCAGCTCTACACCTGGTGACATCCTGCCACCGGACCCCGTTGTGAGCTCTACACCTGGTGACATCCTACCACCAGACCCCGTTGTCAGCTCTACACCTGGTGACATCCACCCACCAGACCCCGTTGTCAGCTCTACACCTGGTGACATCCCACCACCAGACCCCGTTGTCAGCTCTACACCTGGTGACATCCACCCACCAGACCCCGTTGTCGGCTCTACACCTGGTGGCATCTGATGGTTTCTGTACTGGGATCTCCTGTGTGCCCCTCTCCTTTATACCTGATGTTACAGATCCCCTGACCACGCCGGACCGCTGTGGGCCAACATCGTGCAATTCCCTAAGTTTCTCCGAGTCCGGTCGGGCCGGGCCATTTGGCCACCTACATGTGTAATTTGCTCGTGTGAATCCAACCTTAGACAACTGTTTGCAAGCAGAGTAGCTGAAAAATCTGTGTGTGTGTGTGTGTGTGGGGGGGGGGGTCACATACTTTTGGCTGTATACTATTATATATACACATATGAAGTTTGGCGCTGGCGCTCCTGTGACAGTCGCACCTGAGGAATTCCAGGTCATCCCAGCCGTTGTGGATCAGCCCCTCCTCATATCTCTCCAGCCCGATGGCCCGCAGCCACTCTCCGACGCTGGAGCCCTGCAGCGAGTTACGACCCCCCTGGTACGCAGCCTGCAAGGGAGAAGATGAGAGGATGATAAGAGCGACACACAGGTGATGGCGGCACCACTGCTGGGTGACAACCTTGGTGAGAGCGGTGCCTGCGGCTCTACCGGTTGTCACCCAGCAGCAGATCTAACTGGTGACAGGAGGGGGCGCCTGTTCAGCGCTGGGCCCGTGGTCCTCCTACCTCCTCGGCCAGGTCTTCCTGGATGCTCTCCCGGATGCAGTGCGGTGGGAAGACGAGGGGGCGGCTGAAGTCCATGCTGCGGGGGGAAAGCTCCATTTTGCTTTTCCCGGACATGAGGTGGGCCGAGCGGCTCTGGGACTCCGCCTTGCTCCCTGAGTAGTCCACCTCGCTAAGCGTGCGCGCCATCTGCAGCACGGAGCAGGAGCGGTCGTCCTGGTGCGCGGTGTGAGTCTCCACCATGTACGAGGATTGGGGGGTTGGTATAGGCGGCCGGCCCTGGGTTTTGGGGTGATACTTTGTTTCAGGGGGATCGCTGAAGGTAACGCCCACCCGGACCTTGCGCTGATCGGCCTCCTCCGACGGTTTGGAGTGCAGCTCGCTGGACGTCATGTAGAAAGGGTTATCCAGCATCTCGAAGTCGGCAGCCTTTGGGAGAGGAGGGGGCGGGAAGTCAGGGGGAGGCAGATTTAGGGTGCCGCCATCTTCATCGGACGACGCCTCCTCGCTCCTGGCGCTGTGCTGGAACGGACGCCGCTGCGCTGGAACCGTGATCTGGACCTTGTTCTTGGGAGCCGCAGAGGGAGCAGACGCCTGCCCGTCGGGGGGTAACAGCTGGTGGGGGACGCCTTCCAGGACGTAGTAGGCGGGGTTATTGAAGCTATTCTTCAAGCCAAGTCCGTCGCCTTCTGCCTGCGCCTCCATTTTACACCTGCAGAGGTAACAGACACTAGTCACACCCAGAGCTGCAGTCACAATTGGGCTGTTTAACCCCTTTAGGACATTTTTTTTCATTTTTATCCCTGCCTGCCAAGAGCCATAACTTCAAGTTTTCCACCGCTATAGCCGTATGAGGACTTGTGTGCTAACAGTAGGCGATCCTGAAAGGGTTAAACATGTCCAACTGCAGTCACACCCAAAGCTGCGTTTTTGCTAGCTCCAACTTGAAATTCATCAGCACTGAGCAGACAAGCGTTGCATTTGTAGTTGTTTCTTTACACTTCCACACAGTGTCCGAAGTAAACACTACAACTCCCACAATGCACTGCAGCAGAGCAGAGAAAGACAGGTTACTGCAGCATGGAAGCGTTATTGAAACCAGGAGTATTGTGAATGCAGCTCTGGAGGTGACTACAGCATAAGATGTGAAGTGCTTCGGGTTCAGTATGACTCACCGTGCCAGCGCTGGGTCCTCCTTGGTGGTGGCGGGCAGTGCAGCAGGCGGGCGGCCGGTGGCATGAGCTGCACCCTTTTCAGGTTCTTCAAACAGCTTTCCAAGCGTGGGTGCCGGCGCCTCGGCCGGAGGGGGCTTCCTGCTGGTCGATCTAGGATCAGAAGGGAAACATGAATGGATCGATGACATCATAAATCCAAGTTTGGGGGGGCGCAGTGTGGGAGGGGCATTACTTGGTGTACTCATGGTTGGGGCGGGACATGGATGGTGGTTTCCCTTTCACGGCTCCGGTCTCGTCTTTATCGATACTGATCCATTCTGAAGGAAGAGAAGAGTCAGGTCATGTGACACCGCTTTACCAAACTCCTCCCCCCTCATGACGCGCCATTTACTCCTCTTACCGTACAAGCGTTCTCTGGTTCCCAAGCGCTCTGCGGGCACCCGCACCTTCATAGACCCCCGGATGTTACCCGTCTCTTCTCCGCGGTGAGACAGGTAAGTCAGGAATTGCTGCGCTGTGCTGCCGATCATCGACTTCAGTGCAATGACGCATTCGCCTGTCAGAGGAATAACAAGGACACGTGACGTGTATATGTGCCATTCCTTATAGGACATCAATGCTGGTCCGACCGCTGGGACCCCCCACCCGAGAACAAGGGTCCGCTGCACTCAGGAGTGAATGCTGTTCCCGGCTGGGGTTCCGGTGGTCGGACCGTCAATCTACCGGTTATCCCCATCAGCTGGATAGGGGATAACTTGTTTTTATGGAACAGCTCCTTTAACCCCTTGATGTGATTTTCCAGAAGGTAGAAGAGAAAACAAGGGGATCTGCTATCTAGGACCTAATTCTTACCAACAGGGAGGGAATGGTTGAGGAAGTAAGGGTGGCTGGGACCTTAGGAGGCAGTGATCATGATATCCTTGGATGTTGGGTAACAAGGGGAGGAAGACCTGAGAAGACTCAGACCGCAAGGTTGGATTTCAGAAAGGCAGATTTCAATGAACTCAGAAAGAGGAAGAATCCAATGGCTGGATGTTCATAAAGACAGAAATGTCCAAGAAGGTTGGGAAATATTGTAAAATGAGATCCTCAAAGCACAATCGTTACCAATCCCTAAAAGAAGGAAGAATGGGGAGCATTTAAAGAGGATGGATGAACACAGAACTTGTACACATGTTAAAGGGGAGGAAAGATATGTTTATCAAATGGAAAGAGGGGGGAATATCTAAAGAAGAATATAATGGGGTCTGCAGAAACTGTAGGACAAGTATCAGAAAAGCTAAAGCTGATAATGAAATGAGGCTTGTAACAGAGGCCAAAAGCAATAAAAAAGGATTTGGGGGTCAAAAGAAAAAGAAAAGTCAAAGATGCTATTGGATGCTTACAGGATGAAAATGGTGAATGGGTTAAGAATGATGTTGGGAAGAAAGAACTATTAAATTCCTATTTTGTATCCGTTTTCTCTCAGAAAGTAGATGGAACATCAGCTGATCTTCCCTGTGCTATTGGGGGAATACAAGAATGCAGGCTATCTATAAGCAGAGAGATGGTGAGGGAACACTGAGCTAACTTACATGAATTCAAGTCTCAAGGTCCGGATGAATAACATCCTAGGATACTGAAGGAAGCAGCGGAGGTAATTGCTAAACCACTCGCCATAATAAGTGAAAATCCCTGGAGAACAGGAGAAGTCCCAGAAGATTGGAAAAGGGCAAATGTTGTCCCTATCTTCAAAACAGGGAAGAAGGTGGATCCAGGAAACTACAGGCCTGTGAGCCTGACTTCTATACCAGGAAAGATCTTTGAACAGATTATTAAACAGCATGTATGCAAGTACTTGGGTGAGAATGGAGTAATTAACCAGAGCCAGCATGGGTTTGTAACAAACAAGTCATGCCAGACTAATCTAATTTCCCTCTATGACAGAATCACCGACTGGGTTGATCAGGGAAATGCGGTGGTTATAGTATATCTTGACTTCAGTAAAGCATTTGACAAAGTATCTCATACCATACTTATTAAAGAAATGACCAAATCTGGGATTGACAAGGCAACTGTTAGGTGGATTCACAACTGGCTGAGTGATCAAATAGTGGTCATAAATGGCTGCACATCCAAGTGGAAGAATGTATCAAGTGGGAACCACAAGGTTCTGTCCTAGGCCCAGTGTGGGTCAACATTGTTATAAATGATCTGGAGGAGGGAATTGATGGGAAACTGATCAAATCTGCCGACGACACAAAGCTAGGAGGGATAGCTAACACTAGGGAAGAGAGAGAGAGAGGATTCAAAAAGATCTAGAAAAGCTTGCACAGTGGGCGACGACTAACAGAATGGTATTTAACAAGGAGAAATACAAAGTTCTACATCTGGGCAAGAAAAATGAAGGAAGCACATACAGAATGGGAGGAATTGGGCTAAGCAGCACATGTGAAAAAGACTTGGGTATACTAATAGATCATAAACTGAACATGAGTCAACAATGTGATGCAGCAGCCAAAAAGGCAAACACAATTCTGGGATGTATTAAGAGAAGCATAGAGTCTACATAACGTGAGGACATTAACACCCTCTACTCTTCCTTAGTCAGACCTCATCTGGAATACTGGGTCCAGTTCTGGGCACCCCACTTTAATAAAGACATAGACAAACTGGAGCAAGTTCAGAGAAGAGTTACCAAGATGGTGAGCGGTCTGCAAATCATGTCCTATGGGGAACGGTTAAAGGATCTGGGGATGTTTAGCAGAAGAGAAGGCTGAGAGGAGACTTAATAGCTGTCTACAAATATCTGAAGGGCTGTCACAGTGCAGAGGGATCAGCCCTATTCTCATCTGTACAAGGAAAGACTAGAAGCAATGGGATGAAACTGAAAGGGAGGAGACACAGATTAGATATTAGACAGTGAGGGTTAATTGAGGAAGGTATGTCATGAAATCAGAGAGGGCTCATGAGTTGCCATGGCAACCGGATGCCAGTGAAGGTCTTAAGCTATTATACACTGCAGTAGAGCAGTACTGCAGTGTATCATCTGAGCGTTCATATCTCCCTAATGGGACAGAAAATTTACAAAGAAAAAAATTTCCATGCAGTTTACCATTATTTAACCCCCCCCCCCCCCCCATACGATCTCATTAATACCGTAATGGACAATATATTGAACACATTTTTTTCCTGCGGAGCCAAAATGCATTTTCTGTTTAACTTTCCAAAAACACAATAAAAGTGATAAAAGATCCGTGTGCACCGCGGTATGGCAGCCATGAAATTACATCTCAACGCGCAGAAACACAAGGCCCCGCAGAGCGCTCCGGGGAAAATAAAGAGGTGCAAGAAGAAAAAACAGAAACCCTCCAAAAATCGTTACGCCATTAATGGGTTAATCCTCGTTGTGTAACTTTCCAGTTTTGATAAACAAGACCCAAATCTAACAGCAAGACGGACCGAACCGACGATGGCAAACCGCGCCAAGGTCACATCCCGCACACTGGGAGTGAAAGGAATGCTGCGCTGATTGGTTGCTATGGGCAACATGGACCGTCTGTTACACAGATTTGTTAACCCCTTAATGACGCACCCCATTTAGGTCCTAAGGATATAATTTTTGGGGTATTTTCATCTGCCTTTTGTATTTTCCCTCCGACACGGCCGGGTGAAGGGCGCTTTTGGCGCGTCGAGCTGTAGATTTTATCAGTACATATAATGTATTGTAGAGCTTTTATGAGCGGCGCGTTCCTCACCGTACGACTCGTATCCGTCCATGGACTTCACCGTCAGTAGTAAGTGCTGGTCCTGCAGGTACTCGATCTCAGACAGGATGGGCCTCAGCTGTAAGAGGGGGACACAGCCGGGAATTACATCATGTCTGTACCGCATGCTATCAATAGTGCAGAGAGGAGCGCCACCTGGTGGCAGGATGAAGACATCACAGCTACCTGCTGAACTAGAGGTTACAGGTGTAATAATCTGCAGGATATATCACTATGTATCAGGAGGTAGAGGGGATAGGGCGATGTTCAGCAGATGTCTAGAGGCCAGTGGTGTAATAATCTGCAGGGTATATCACTATGTATCAGGAGGTAGAGCGGACAGGGCGATGTTCTGCAGATGTCTAGAGGCCAGTGGTGTAATAATCTGCAGGATATATCACTATGTATCAGGAGGTAGAGGGGATAGGGCGATGTTCTGCAGATGTCTAGAGGCCAGTGGTGTAATAATCTGCAGGGTATATCACTATGTATCAGGAGGTAGAGCGGACAGGGCGATGTTCTGCAGATGTCTAGAGGCCAGTGGTGTAATAATCTACAGGGTATATCACTATGTATCAGGAGGTAGAGGGGACAGGGCGATGTTCTGCAGATGTCTAGAGGCCAGTGGTGTAATAATCTGCAGGGTATATCACTATGTATCAGGAGGTAGAGGGGATAGGGCGATGTTCTGCAGATGTTTAGAGGTCAGTGGTGTAATAATCTGCAGGGTATATCACTATGTATCAGGAGGTAGAGCAGACAGAGTGATGCTCTGCAGATCTCTACAGGTCAGTGGTGTAATAATCTGCAGGGTATATCTGTAATGAGATGGAGGGAGCGATGTTCTGCAGACGTGTTGGTCACTCACAGTTGGCAGCTGCCTCGATGACCACTGGACTTTTAGGAAGTTGACGTTGTCGATGCTCTGACTGTCGTTCTCGCTGCTCTTCTTGTACTCTGTTGGAGGACAGGAGACCTTACTATGGGTACAGCAGGGGCCCCGCACTGAGCCCGGGGCCCTGGCGGGGGAGGCGGAGCACATTCTATGGCGGCTTTACTTTGGAGCTCACTTCCAGGATCCGCTCACCTTCTAAACATCCCGAATAGAACTCGATGAAGAACTTGGTTCTGCTCGCCGTCTTCACGATGGCCTCGATGCTCTCGAACTCGATGTAGGCCTGCTCCGATGGCTTCAGGAGACCTGCACAGGAGACGGAGCGTCAGCTCACAGGACGAGGGCAGAGCGGCAGCGCACAGGACGAGGGCACAGCGGCAGCGCACAGGACGAGGGCACAGCGCCAGCGCACAGGACGAGGGCACAGCGCCAGCGCACAGGACGAGGGCACAGCGCCAGCGCACAGGACGAGGGCACAGCGCCAGCGCACAGCACGAGGGCAGAGCGTCAGCTCACAGGACGAGGGCAGAGCGTCAGCTCACAGGACGAGGGCAGAGCGCCAGCGCACAGGACGAGGGCACAGCGCCAGCGCACAGGACGAGGGCACAGCGCCAGCGCACAGGACGAGGGCACAGCGCCAGCGCACAGCACGAGGGCACAGCGCCAGCGCACAGCACGAGGGCACAGCGCCAGCGCACAGCACGAGGGCACAGCGCCAGCGCACAGCACGAGGGCACAGCGCCAGCGCACAGCACGAGGGCACAGCGCCAGCGCACAGCACGAGGGCACAGCGTCAGCGCACAGCACGAGGGCACAGCGTCAGCGCACAGCACGAGGGCACAGCGTCAGCGCACAGCACGAGGGCACAGCGCCAGCGCACAGCACGAGGGCACAGCGTCAGCGCACAGCACGAGGGCACAGCGTCAGCGCACAGCACGAGGGCACAGCGTCAGCGCACAGCACGTGGGCACAGCGTCAGCGCACAGCACGTGGGCACAGCGTCAGCGCACAGCACGTGGGCACAGCGTCAGCGCACAGCACGTGGGCACAGCGTCAGCGCACAGCACGTGGGCACAGCGTCAGCGCACAGCACGTGGGCACAGCGTCAGCGCACAGCACGTGGGCACAGCGTCAGCGCACAGCACGAGGGCAGAGCGTCAGCGCACAGGACGAGGGCAGACGGAGCCGCCATGGAACATCTGGCCATAAATCTACCCACCTTTCTTAGAGACAAACTGTGATGTCACGCCGACCTCGAATGATGCGAACACCGGAGAATGGTCGCTGGTCATGATGTCATCAGTGCATCCTGAGGAGGACAAGAAAGATGACATCTGGACATGTGTACCCACAATGCACTGCTTACACGAGGAATCCGTGCTCACCGTAGGAGTTACATATGATGTGCGTCTCCGGGTAGGATTTCCACAGGATCCGGTCACACCAGGAAGGGACGTTCGTCCGGACCTGGAAGAGCCAAAAGCGAGACGCTCAACCCCAGGATCCAAGGTCAATATCCTGTTAGGAGGTACGAGGCGGTCCGGTGACTACTCACCCCTGTGGGTTTGTGCTTGTGCCACACGTACGTGTCCCTGGAGCCCCTCTCATAGCGATACGTGGGGGGGAACGTGATCTCCTCCTCACCTGCAACAGAGCCAAATATGCAGCTGGTCAAGATGGGATGATGAGGAGAGTAGTGCGATTGGACGATGTGGAGGGGACAGTGCTGTGGGGGGGCAAGTGCCATGGGATGACTGGGCGGGGTACAGTGTGATGGGAAGCGGGAGAACATAGTGCCATGGGATGACTGGGCGGGGTAACAGTGTGATGGGAAGCGGGAGAACATAGTGCCATGAAACAATTGGGGGCGCAGTGTGCTGGGACGGGGATCGGTTACGGTTGGGATCGGGTCTTACTGAACCGCAGGAAGATCTTGTTCTTCTCCTTTTCCAGGTTGAGTTGGTCGACTTTCAGCAGGGGCTCGAACTCCTTGCGGCTGATAAAATTCAGGATCTCCTGCAAATCGGGGAAGATTGTAAGAAAATGACACGAACACAGAAAAGCTCAAGAGCCAAGAAAAATGGCGCCAGAACTGCACTCACGATGTGCGCCATACTTAATACCATCATTAAACCGCAGACACGCTAAAAACGCTTTCTGTTGCCCTCATCCACTCCCGGCTCGGTTATTGCACCTCGCTGCTGATCGCCCCCCACTCCAGACTCTACCCTCTCCAATCCATCCTGAATGCGGCAGCCAGGCTCATCTTCCTGTCCAGCCGCTACTCGGACGCCTCTGCCCTGTGCTGGTCACTGCACTGGCTGCCCGTTAAATACAGAATAGAATACAAACTCACTACCTTCATCCACAAAGCCCTCCACAGAGCAGCGCCCCCCTATATTGTATCCCTCATCCACAGCACAGCGCCCCCCGATATTGTATCCCTCATCCACACAGCAGCGCCCCCCTATATTGTATCCCTCATCCACAGTGCAGCGCCCCCCTATATTGTATCACTCATACACAGCGCAGCGCCCCCCTATATTGTATCACTCATACACAGCGCAGCGCCCCCCTATATTGTATCCCTCATCCACAGCGCAGCGCCCCCCTATATTGCCTCCCTCATCCACAGCGCAGCGCCCCCCGATATTGTATCCCTCATCCACAGTGCAGCGCCCCCTATATCGCCTCCCTCACCTCAATCCATCAACCAGCCCGGGCTCTCCGCTCTGCTAATGAAACCAGATTGAGCGCTCCTTTAATTCGTGAGCGCCCCTTTAATTCGAACTTCTCATTCCCGCCTCCAAGACTTCTTCAGAGCAGCACCGGTCCTCTGGAACGCACTACCAAAGGCTACCCGGGCAATCCAGGACTCGCAGAACTTCAGGCATGCTCTAAAAACGCACCTCTTCAGGGAGGCATACCGCATTCCCTAAACAAACCCCTCTGTACTCCGCCTGATAACATGCTCCCTGACCTACTGACTGCAATCCCTGCTAGCCATCATAAACCGCTCCTGCAGTCATACTGTTTCTGCCGTCACATGGCTAAATGTCTGACCATTGTCTATGTGTATAGAATCCCTCACTCTCCACCCCGCCATACCGCGCACATCTCCCCCCCGCCATACCGCGCACATCTCCCCCCCGCCATACCGCGCACATCTCCATCTCCGCCATACCGTGCACATCTCCACCCCGCCATACCACGCACATCTCCATCTCCGCCATACCGTGCACATCTCCACCCCGCCATACCACGCACATCTCCCCCCCCGCCATACCGCGCACATCTCCATCTCCGCCATACCGCGCACATCTCCATCTCCGCCATACCGCGCACATCTCCATCTCCGCCATACCGCGCACATCTCCCCCCCCGCCATACCACGCACATCTCCCCCCCGCCATACCGTGCACATCTCCATCTCCGCCATACCGTGCACATCTCCCCCCCCCGCCATACCGTGCACATCTCCCCCCCCGCCATACCGTGCACATCTCCCCCCCGCCATACCGTGCACATCTCCCCCCCCGCCATACCGTGCACATCTCCCCCCCCGCCATACCGTGCACATCTCCCCCCGCCATACTGTGCACATCTCCAGCCCCTTTACCTTCTCTATCACCCCATTACTTGTAGTATGTAAGCTCGTTGGAGCAGGACCCGCACCCCTATTGTCTCCATCAGCTGATTACTATGTAACCGCGGTTCTGTAATTTTTTGTACTTTTGTCTTTCTGTATTTCCCCTGTCTATGTAAGCGCTGCGGAATATGACGGCGCTATACAGATAAAGATTATTATTATTATACGCTACCTGCACCTGACATCTGCGCTCCGCTACAACTACAAGTATATCCTGGCCATACAATGTATCAATGTGGCGTCTGAAGGGTTAATGAATAATTACATAAAGGAAGAGGCGTTTCCATGAGAGGAGGGGACACAGCTGCTGCAGCACATCCTGCCATGTAATATACATCTACAAGCTGAAAAAGGGGACATAAGACGGCCAGCGACGGCCTCACCTGCACGTCCATGTCCAGACGGTAGTTCAGGTCCCCAAACCAGAAGAGGTGAGTGAACCGCAGGGAGATGTCGAAGGAGTTGAGCTGCTTGTCCCCCAGAGACAGAAGCCGAAGGATGTCCAAGTAATTCTGGTTACGCCTGAGGGGGGCGCAAGAGACGAGAAAGATGCTTGATTATATGTGAGACCAAAATATGGAGGACAGTGCCACCACCTCACTAGCACTATAGTGCCACCCCTTGCCCAGCTGGACTAAACTACCATCCATCAGCAGAACAGTGCCACCCCCTCCTCTTAGGATAATAGCGGTTTCCTACTAAGCTACAGTGCCACCACTGCCCCAGCAGGACCATGCTGCTGCTGCCGCCGCCACCACCGCCCCAGCGGGACCTTGCCGCCGCCGCCACCGCCCCAGCGGGACCTTGCCGCCGCCGCCACCGACCCAGCGGGACCTTGCCGCCGCCGACCCAGCAAGACCTTGCCGCCGCCGCCACCGACCCAGCAAGACCTTGCCGCCGCCGCCACCGACCCAGCAAGACCTTGCCGCCGCCGCCGCCACCGACCCAGCAGGACCTTGCCGCCGCCGCCGCCACCGACCCAGCAGGACCTTGCCGCCGCCGCCGCCATCGACCCAGCAGGACCTTGCCGCCATCGACCCAGCAGGACCTTGCCGCCGCCGCCATCGACCCAGCAGGACCTTGCCGCCGCCGCCATCGACCCAGCAGGACCTTGCCGCCGCCGCCATCGACCCAGCAGGACCTTGCCGCCGCCGCCATCGACCCAGCAGGACCTTGCCGCCGCCGCCATCGACCCAGCAGGACCTTGCCGCCGCCGCCATCGACCCAGCAGGACCTTGCCGCCGCCGCCATCGACCCAGCAGGACCTTGCCGCCGCTGCCATCGACCCAGCAGGACCTTGCCGCCGCTGCCACCGACCCAGCAGGACCTTGCCGCCGCCGCCGCCACCGCCCCTGCAGGACCATGCTGCCGCCACCACCGCCCCTGCAGGACCATGCTGCCGCCACCACCGCCCCAGCAGGATCTTGCCGCCACCACCGCCCCAGCAGGACCTTGCCATCACCCCACTGGGACCTTGCCGCCACTACCACTGCCCCAGCGGGACCGTGGTACTCCTTCAGGAGGACACTTTCATCTTCTAGCCTCCGGTATATATACCTGTACATCACGTATACTTCTAAAGACCTATCTGGATTTTGCAATACAATGTAAATGGCGAGACTGGATGCTAAATGACCGCACGGCGCAGTGAGCGTCCCTCTCCGGTCAGCAGCCCACATCCGTACTACAGACAACGACGCAGTGTTAGCACTGTTATCACGTAGCAATGAATGCTGGGAGTTACCTGGCGGTTTTCTCATTTCCTGAGGTCAGGTGACAGTTCACAAAACCAAACGAGGTCCCATTAAACATGAAGGATATGCCCACTGCGCCTTTATTCCCTGTGACAAGAGGAGACAGTGTTACAGCGGTCATCTTGTCCCTCCCGTCCCGCTCACACAGGTCGCACCTCCTCACCTAACGTGTTGGCTATCCCGGTTTTGACGCTGGACGTGCTTATGTGCGAGATCCGGTTCTCGTGTTCTAGGCGAACCAGGACAACGATCTTAATATTCCACAAAGACTGCATGGCGACCTGTAGGGGGCAGCACAAGAATTATAACACCACTAATCACTGTAACACCAGGCAACTGCTTACAGGGCAATTCCCTAACAGTCGCGTCCCAGGACGTACCGGCCGATAGTCCACCTCTGTGCACTCTTTCAGCACAACCCTCAGGAAGTCCACCCACTCTTTATCGCCCACAGAATTCTCCTGCGTTCCGAACACATAGATGTCGTGAGGTATGGTGACCGCCATCTCGTCCAGCGTCTTCCCTAACCCTTTGGAGCCCATCCAGGAGGTGATGTTTTTCTGGGGAGGAACACTTCCTGTGTAAGAGATAACGACAATCAGTTTTACAGCAGGCTGTAATGCGAGATCTGCTTCACCACATGCTGTGCTGACATCTAGTGGCCAATGTGATAACTACAATACTACATACATTACTTTTACTGGCATGGAGATTTATTCATGTTCGTTCTCACCCATGTTCCAGGTCCCTATGAAGACGGAGATCATGTCCGGTTCGTCTTGGTTGGAGTGCTTGTTCTTCATTAACTGAAGCAGTTGGCAGAAGGCTTCTCGCTTCTACAGAGAGGAGGGGACACCATGATGGGACGCAGCACCACTACCCATGTAACCCCTTCCGGTCCCGGGGCGTAAATGTCTGCCTGGCAGTTCCCATGAATGGGTGTATATTTACGTCCTATGGAAGGCTGCGACGGACAGCCAGTCTCCCATGGCAACAGCGGGAATCATTGAGAATGCTGATCCCTGCTGTTAACCCCTTGCATGCTGCAATCAATGTTGATCTCGGCATGTAAACGGTTCAGAGGGAGCACGCTCTCTGTAATGTCCTTGGCCCTCCGTCATGTTACACCAGAAGGCTGATGGCTGACCGTGGCAGCTGGACAGCAGACCACGGACTGTGAGGGCTAGGACAACAATGCACTCATAGTATAGCAGGTTCAGGTCCCCTGCAGCGACATAGAAATGAAAAACATCTATTTTGCACACCGCGTTAGGCATCAACACATCCGCAATGACCCGTAAATTAACACACTTTATCTCCTGCACGGTAAACGCTATAGAAAAAAAGCAAAAAAATGGAGCAAATATGATTTTTTTAGTCACTTTCGCCTTCCAAAAATGCAACAAAAGTGCTCAAAAAATCCAAAATAGTACAAACAAAAACAGCAGCTTGTCACGAAAAAAACAAGCCCTCCGTCTGTGGGAAAATAGACGTTCTACAATCCATTATATGTCTTTACGACTGTTGCCAATGAACCCCCCCCCCCCCCCCCCGCACCTCGTACGGCCATGGCAGAGGAGAAGACAAAGTTATGGCTTCTGAGAAGTGGAGATGAAAACCCTCCAAGGCTGGTTGCGTCCTTAAAAGGTTAAGTGTCCCATGCAGCCGGGTCACAACAGGCGGTGGCGCTTACCCTGGCGCTGACGAAGATGAAGTCTTTCCGTTGGGTTTTATCCTTCTCCTTCTCAAACACGATCCCCAGCTTGGACGGCACCCGCTGGGACTTGATCAGCTGCCGGACTGGAGGGACACAAATAGGAGCCGCTCTAATAAGACATTTACAGGCTGATCTAGAAATGCTATAGGTGACTGCTGCACTACATCTCCCACAATGCCATGCATCACTGCATGAAGACACTGAACCAGCAGGGGCTGCAGTGTTGTGTTGCACCCTCGCCGCCTCCTGGTGGCACCTCTGAGCCTGGAGCAGTTCCTCACTAACCCAACACTACTCACTTTTGTCGTGGGCGAAGGTGTTCCAGTCCTCCTGAGCCTCTTTCACCTTCTTCATGACCACCAGCTTCCCTCCGTCCACATCCACGCTCAGTGTGTACTTCTGAGACTTCACGATCTTGGTGAGGTCCAGCATGTCGAGTTTTACCTGCAGGAGATAGCAGCGACCTCAGATGTGGATGCTGGCATATAGGAGGTACAGCGACCCCCTGTCCACAGGCTCTATATGTGTGATGGACAGAGGAGGGTCTACACTCGGCCCCTTCTATGTAGCTTTACATGGACAGCCTGAGCAGTGTAGAGGTGTGTGCGCTGTCCACCTAAAGACAGGGGCAGGGCACTGCAGCGGCCGCGCTCACCTCAAAGGTCTGCACAGGGATGTTCTTGGTCTTTCTGGAGGATTGCGGCACGGGAGCCGACTGCGCCGAGTTACTCATGTCCTGCAAGGCTTTCAGGGCCTGAGGAGGAAAACTAATGATTACATCGAGGAGAGACAGATAGGAGACGGCCAAGATAGATATGGTACTTCTACGTGGGCCATCAGCCGACACATTGCCCAAACTAGCAATCAAAGCAGAACCCCACAGGGACTGAGCGGAAAATACTTTTTTTCAGATCACAGAAACAGAGCGACTAACAAGGGATGTCCTGCTCCGGGCGAACAGGCAGCTGAGCCTCTATGAACGACGACCTGTTCACTATGAGGGGAGGTGGGCGTCCAGGAGGGATCTCCAGCGCACTCTGCCTCTCTCAACGACCATTGTAATAGTTGTCGGGACGGCTGCCGGGCACCCAGAGCAAAAGCACCCTTAGGCAGGCGGGGGACAAGGCTGCGCAGTAAGAAAAAATCCAATAACAGGAGGATTAATAGTTTATTTTTTGTCAATGAACAAAATGCAAAGTGACTGAACTAACGAGAAATGTAATCCCATCAGTATTGAGTATGACCGCTCTCATTAGCTCTTCTAGGTTATGGAAGAACACTTGCACACAGTTTTTGAAGGAACTCAGCAGAGAGGTTGTTCCAGACATCTTGGAGGACTAAGCCCAGATCTACTGTAGATTTCGGCTCACTCAGATCCTTCATGTAATCCCAGACAGACTGATGTGACATCAGTGCTCTGGGGGGTCATATAATCACTTCCAGGACTCCTTGTTCTTCCTTACATTGAAGATAGTTGTTAATGACATCGGCTGGATGTTGGGGGTCGTTACATTTGGAGTCAATCAGTAATCACTGATGGTATTACATGATGGATAAGTATCTGCCTATAATTCTCAGCATCGAGGACATAATTAATCCCCACCGAATCCCCACCTCCATGTGCTGAAGATGCAGCCCCAGAATTGTAAGGAACCTCCCCCATGCTACACTGCTGCCTGCAGACACTCATTATTGTACCTCCCCCCCCGCCACACACACACTTCACTGCTGCCTGCAGACTTACTATTATACCGCTCTCCACTATGCTACACTGCTGCCTGCAGACACTCATTATTGTACCGCTCTCCACTATGCTACACTGCTGCCTGCAGACACTCATTATTGTACCGCTCTCCTCCATGCTACACTGCTGCCTGTAGACTTATTATTATACCGCTCTCCACTATGCATCACTGCTGCCTGCAGACACTCATTATTGTACCGCTCTCCTCCATGCTACACTGCTGCCTGCAGACACTCATTATTGTACCGCTCTCCACTATGCTACACTGCTGCCTGCAGACACTCATTATTATACCGCTCTCCTCCATGCTACACTGCTGCCTGCAGACACTCATTATTGTACTGCTCTCCTCCATGCTACACTGCTGCCTATAGACACTCATTATTATACCGCTCTCCACTATGCTACACTGCTGCCTGTAGACACTCATTATTATACCGCTCTCCTCCATGCTTCACTGCTGCCTGTAGAGACTCATTATTGTACCGCTCCCCCTCCCCCCTGCTACACTGCTGCCTGCAGCCACTCATTGTACTGCTCTCCACTATGCTACATTGCTGCCTGCAGCCACTCATTATTGTACCGCTCTCCACTATGATACACTGCTGCCTGCAGACACTCATCATTGTACCACTCTCCTCCATGCTAGACTGCTGCCTGCAGACACTCATTATACCGCTCTCCTCTATGCTACACTGCTGCCTCCACTCATTATACAGCTCTCCTCTATGCTACACTACTGCCTGCAGACACTCATTATACCGCTCTCCTCCATGCTACACTGCTGCCTGCAGACACGCATCATTGTACGGCTCTCCACCATGCTTCACTGCTGCCTGCAGACACTCATTATTGTACCGCTCTCCTCTATGCTACACTGCTGCCTGTAGACACATTATTATACTGCTCTCCCCAATGCTTCACTGCTGTCTGCAGACACTCATTATACCGATCTCCTCCATGCTACACTGTTGCCTGCAGACACTCATTATTGTACCGCTCTCCACCATGCTTCACTGCTGCCTGCAGACACTCATTATTGTACCGCTCTCCTCTATGCTACACTGCTGCCTGCAGACACTCATTATTGTACTGCTCTCCTCCATGCTACACTGCTGCCTACAGACACTCATTATTATACCGCTCTCCATCATGCTTCACTGCTGCCTACAGACACTCATTATTATACCGCTCTCCATCATGCTTCACTGCTGCCTGCAGACACTTGTTATTGTACCGCTCTCCATCATGCTTCACTGCTGCCTACAGACACTCATTATTGTACCGCTCTCCATCATGCTTCACTGCTGCCTGCAGACACTCATTATTGCACCGCTCTGTAGCCCTTCATTGGACAAACTTCCTTTAGTTACAGCCAAGTATTTTACAATGCGAGTCCTCCGTCCAGAGCTCCTGTTGCCATTTTTCTGCACCTCCAGTTCCTATGTTTTCATGCATAGTTGAGTCTCTTTTACTTTATTTCTATATGCAAGGTTTGGCTTTTTAGCCACATTCTCCTATGAAGACCACTTCTGGCCAGACATCTCCAAACAATAGATGGGTGTACCTGGGTCTCGCTGGTTTCTGCCAGTTCTGAGCTTATGGCAATACTGGACATCCTCGGATTTCAAAGGGAAGTTATAATCAGTCTCTCATGCTCTGTAATAAGTTTCCTTGGCCAACCACTGTGTCTACGGTCCTCAACGTGCCCGGTGCTTCTTCGAAAGAGCTTGACCAGCAAATCTTGAGACCCCAGGCTGCTGTGCAATCTTTGCCCGAGACCTTGCTGATGCAGTATAACTACCTTGTGTCTTGTTGCTGTGATCACTCTAGTCATGGTGTATGACCTGTGATATGAAACTGTCTTCCACAACCTCACCTCTGTAGCAGAGTTCCTCAACCAGTTCTAAGCCTCCTACACAGCTGTTTCTGTTAGTTAATGACTGAGTTTCAACCTGCATATGTAAATGATGATCTGTTTGATGTAATTGGTTATTCATGCACCTACAAAATCCCCGACTGAGGGCAAGTGTACCTAGAAAAATTGTGTGGTTCTGATGCGAAGGGCGGTGACACCAAATGCCATGGGATTCCCATTTCTCTTTTGTTCAGTCACTTTGCATTTTGTTGACAAAAATAAACTATTAACACCTCTATTTTGGCAGCATTCTTACTGTGCAGCATTTTTCACCACCTGCCTAAAACTTTTGCACTGTACTGTAGATAGACAAGATTTTTGTACTTACTGTAAAGTCTGCTTCTCATGGCCTTCATTGGGAGACACAGCTGGAGACCGAGGGTATAGCTCCTGCCACTAGGAGGCGGTCACTAAGCAAAAATAGTTGGCTCCTCCTACCAGCTATACCCCTCCTGAAGGCACCACACTAATCAGTTCGTATGCAAGCAGTTGGAGCAGCCAATTAGGATAGGAGAGAGATAGTCAACTTAAACATTAAAAGACCACAACACAGCGGAGAACCTCGCAAACTCCAGAGAGAAAGCTCCAAGGAGACAAACATTGGGAAGTCCACCAACTAGGTGCCATGTCCCCCAAGAATGTGGATGGATGTTCTAGAGCAGTCTCCTGGAGGGGCAGGGAAAGGTATACAATGACACATGCGGTCAGTTAACGGCTGAATGAAAAACTCTTCGACAGAGAGGCATCCGCAGGTGCAAAAGTGGGCACCCAGTAGAACTGGGAGAAGGTGTGCAGAGAGGCCCAAGTGGTGGCCTTACACACTTGAAGGGCAGAAGTATAGTTGCCAGCTGCCCAAGAAGCACCCACTGCCCGGGATCCATGTGCAGTAATATGGAAGGGAGGCTCTCTGCCCTTGGCATGGTAGGCCTCTACCACTGCTGATCTGATCCAGCGTGATCTAATGGCTTTGGTAGCCGCAAGACCAGGTCTTGGACCATGTCTGAAGGAAGATATCTGAGAGAGCTATATTCTCAAGGCTCAAACAAAATCCAACTTGTACAGAACGCATTCCCTCGAATGAATAGCTGAGGGGCAAAATGAAGGTAAGATGATGTCTTCATTTAAGTGGAAAGGAGAATAGGACACAAGATCACTTAATCCTGAAGGAAGATGGTGAATGGAGGTTTGGTCGACAAGCCCGCAAGCTTAAGAGACCCGTCGGATGTACACAATCACCACCAAAATGGCCACTATCACAGGATAAAAGACAAGGGTGGAATGTTGCGTAATAGCTCAAAGGCATGAGTCCAGGACCAAATTCAGGTCCCAAGCCGGGACAGGAGAACGGGTGTGAGCAACTCCTTGTAGAAAGGTCTACTTAGACGCCATGGGGGGCGGGGGGCCTAATCCCATGTTCAGAGCCTCTTGAAGAAAAAAAATGCACAGAATGGTGGTAGTTGCTCTGTTCACAGCAGAGAAAAAAAGGTCTTCCAAACACGATGGTAAACCATGGAAGAGGAGGGCTTTCGGACCTGTGTCAAATTTGAATGACACTGAAACGAAGCGTGGAGAAACTCTTGTGGAATCGGGGTTCCTGGTATAAGAAGATCTTCTCGACGACATCCACATATCATTAGCAACGAGGCAAGCCTGGGGCAATGAGAAGGCTTTCCATCTTCATCTTCTTGAGAAGTCACAGAATGAGTGGAAATAGGCGGAAGATGTACAGGAACTGGAAGTTTGTTCAAGGAATTACGAGGGTATCCACTGCTCGAGCTTCGGGATCCCGACACCTGGACACAAAGGTCAGGAGCTTACAGTCTATTCTGGATGCCATCAGATCGAAATCCTAGTGACCGCATTTCTGGCAAAGTGTTTGGAACACTTGGGCATGTAACACCTATTTCATTGGGTCAACGGTTTTCCTGCTCAGAATATTGGCTATCCAGTTGTCCACGCCTGGGATGTGGACCGCCAAGTCTCTATGAAAGATGATCTTCAGGCAATGTCAAGATTTTTTCGATCTCTGCCATGACTGCCAAGCTGTGGGTCCCACCTTGGGGATTTATGTTCGTGAGAGCCGCCACACTGTTGGTTTGGACCCGAACGGGAAGACCTGTCTGCTAGGGCATGAAGCGTTGAAGAGACAGGAGAATGGCTCGAAGTTCCAACACGTTTATTGGAAAGGAAGACTCCCTTATGGTCCAAGCTTCTACAGTATACCTCCCAGCCAAGTAGGCCAACGTCCATGGGGAGTATCTGCTGGTGTAGCATCAGAAAAGAGTGTCTCAGATCTGTGGAGAGTCCAGCCATCAGAGAAGGGAGCGTTAAAACTCCAGAGGTAGGTGGATTTCTTGATCGAGAGTCTCCCCAGATTTGTTCAACTGAGAGAGAATAGCGCAATGGAGGCCGAGGTGAAATTGGCCAAATGGAATCACCTCAAAAGGAGAAAACCATCAGCTCCAGCACTCCCACGAGAGTTTTAGATTGCAGGGAGCGCACCTACACCTGGAGATGTAATTTCTGCAGCGGGAGTAGGACAAAAGGTACATACCATGTTGAAAGAGACCCAAAAAGTCTAGACGTTGCGATGGTGAGAGGGAAGACTGGGGGTGGTTGATGATCCACCCAAACCGGGATAAGAGTGTCTAGTGTGATATGGAGACTCTTCAGGTTGTCCGTCCGGGTCGGACCCTTCGCCGAGATAGGGGTTGGCCACTATCCCCTTGGAGTGTAAAAGAGACATCACTGATCTAAGAACCTTTGTGAAGACTCAGGGGGCCGTGGTCAACCCAAATAGAAGGACGGTGAAGTGGTTACGAATGGATGGTAAAGCGGAGGAATTGTTGATGTGCTGGATATGAATATGAAGATACGCATCCTTGAAGTTGATGGAGAACAGAAATTCCCCCAATTCCATGGGCGCAATGATCTCAAGAACTCCATATGGAAGTGTCAAACCTTGACGTATTTATTTAACCTTTTCAGATCCAGACCCGGTCGGACGGTGCTATCCTTCTTGGGCATCACAAAGAGATTGAAACAGAAGCCCTTGTACTGTTCTCAGCTTAGAACAGGGACTATTACACTCCTCCCTGAGAGGAGAGTGTTTATCAGATGAGCCAGAACATTGGCCTTTGAAGGAGACTGCGGAATTCTGGAACTGAAGAAGTGACCTGAGGGGCGGGCGGAAAACTCTATGGCGTAGTCTGAAGAGATGACCTCCTGAACCCAGGCGTCTGAGACACGAGCGAGCCAAGTCTCCCTGAATAGGAAAAGTCGTCCCCCCACCTTGGATGGCTCGGGTGGGCGCTGCCCTTCATGCGGGGAATTAAGTGGAAGTGGACTTGGAGGATTGCGTTCGGGATGCCAGGAAGGACGTGGTTTGTAGGAGAGTCTTCGGTTTTGGTCCTACAAGGATTTTTTGTTTTGGGGCTGGAGTGGCAAAAGAGATGAAACTGAGACCTCTTCCTCTGTATAGATCTCGCATGGCTGGTCTTGTATTGTGGTAGATGAAAACGCTTTCCTCCAGTTGCTTCGAAAATAATCTTGTCTAGTCTGGCACTGAAGAGGCATGAGCTAACGGAGGGAAGATGTGTTAAAGACTGCTTGGAGGTGGAATCTGGAGCCCAGGAATTGAGCTACAGAGTCCAGCGAGAGGAAAGCGAAGCGGCTGATGTGCGCGCCAATAATCTGTCCATATCTAGGGAGGCTTCACACAGAAATTTTCCGCCTGGCTTATCTGCTGTGCAAGGTCTTCTAATTCTAATAGTTGCTTAGCCCATTCAGTAATGGCCCTACTGACCCAAGCAAAAATGGGGCACAGTCAAGAAGGTTCCAATCCTTGGCCAACAACATCCTCGAACTCAGTATGAGATGGGAACACTTTGGCTGTCTGAAGGAAAAGGCTTCCGCAGACGAAGCGGGTGCCTTATCCTTCACCTGAAGGGTCTCTTTCACCCCCACTATCAGGATATCAACCAGACAAGAGAGCTTAGATACCTGTTCCTCGTCCAGGTCAAAATCCAAGAGAGAGACGAAAAGCTGGCCTTCAGGGCAACGTTCACCTCTGTGGGAACACTTTGAGCCTATTGCTGCACAGAAAGAGGAAGAAGCCGATGCGAGAGAGCTAGAGGATTGCCGTGATGAGGGGTTGTAGCCCATTTACCATGAGACAGGTCATGCGTGGCAAAATCATTATCATCAAACTCACTTCGTGATGGTTGATGAATCGAGCGGTCCAGCCTGTCCGTGATGATAAAGAATGCTTCACCAAGATCAGGTACCACCCAAGGTAGAGAGCGTGCCCATTCCGGTTCGGCAGGTAACAAGGGCTGGACAGG
The DNA here is from genome assembly GCA_035609135.1 of Eleutherodactylus coqui. NCBI lineage: Eukaryota > Metazoa > Chordata > Amphibia > Anura > Eleutherodactylidae > Eleutherodactylus > Eleutherodactylus coqui. Next base: position 519,922,225 of record CM069405.1, read on the forward strand.
TGGTTGCCAGTTGCCTGTCTCGAGGCAGACTGCCGTATCGGAATTTGGTACCGCAGCAAAAGCTCGCATAATGTGGGCCTCTGGGTGGGTCTTGGCGGGAGCCTTAGGCTCTGGAGTCGGATATGATGCCAAGGGCCAGCGGACAGTAGTCAGTCGAGCGGCTTGTATATGGCCTACTGCTAGGGGCACTGTAAGAAAGCAGGAGAAGGGGAACAGGCCTGAGCCTGAGCACATCAGAAGCACCACTGGTCCCAGCAGGCTGCGGAGGGATGTGGGGCCCAGTGCAGGAAGGTGGTCAAGAGGAGGAGGGCTGTGTGAGAAGAGAAGGTAGGAGCCAATAAGTATGTTACTGGGTGCGCTGCAGGAGGATAGGAGGAAAGGCAGAAGGCCCTCCGAGTGCAGGCCGTGATTAGACCAGCGGCAGCACCGCCTACGCCCATGGGAGTGCCGCGGCTAGGATGAAGCTGGGGCATAAATTAGTGTGGAAGGCCGGGAAAATGGCGCGGCAGTGAAGCCTGTGGGAGAACTGCAGGCTCAGGTGTGCAGAGTCCTGCATTGGGTACACGGCCCCACGGTGCTGGGAGGATGGAATCGCACCTAATCTGTACCTCCATCCCCGTCAGCAGTGCCACGAATAATGCGATGAGGCGGTCTGGTAAGAGGACCCAGGAGAAGGAGACCCCAACAGCTCCAAGGCCCGAGGCCACATAAGACGCTGCCATCCCCATCCCAAGCAGGAATGCCACACAGGCAGAAGAAATTGGGAAAGTCTCCCGAAGGGAAGCCTCCAGGCGACCCAGAGATCACGCTGAGGAACCCCCACAAGGGCGATTGTGACAGGTAGGAGAAGAGGAAAATAAGAAGGGGGAGAGGATACTTACCCCAGTGAAGAGAATGTAAGGAACGTATATTGAATGCCGAATCGTGTTGCAATGCAGTCAAGGTTCTAACCGCCCTCGGGGATTGTACACCGCGCTTTATGTATCATCCTGTTGTCCCAAGAAAGCGCGGCTTTTTTCACTTCATTTTGCTGGCTGTACCAGTGAAGAGAATCCTCCCCTATCCGCTGCAGACTGTAGAGTACCGGGACTCCAGCGGTGTGCGCCCCGATGAGCGACGGACGTTGGGCAGGAAGGGGGGGCTCCAATAAGGGGACCACAAGAGCTGAGGGTCTCACAGACATTGACCAGGTCTCCTTGCCTCCTGAGGCTCGGGCCGGCAACACACAGGCAACTTACCGGATGGGAAAGGATAACAGCTGAAGACCGGCCTCCTGCCGATACCAAGCTAAAACTGATGAGCATGGTGCCTGCAGGGGGGAGGAGTGGACACTTATTTTATTGCTTACTGTCCGCTTCCTAATGGCAGTAGCTATCCCCCCAGTCCGAGCTGTGTCCCCCTATAATATGGATGAGAAAGCCAGAAATAAACAGATACGAGTTCGATGGATATGAGATCAATGATAGGTAGATAATCCCAGTACTACATGGCGCTCTCAGTAAAGGACATGCCCAGCCTCCCCTCCCCGGAGCTCTGCTGTTCCTGGCAGATATCACGGGGATCCCTTTTGTACTGTAGCAGGATCGTTAAGATGCAGGAGGTTAACTGCACCCCCTCCCACCCGTGCGGTGCTCCCCCCTGCACCCCCTCCCACCCGTGCGGTGCTCCCCCCTGCACCCCCTCCCACCCGTGCGGTGCTCCCCCCTGCACCCCTCCCACCCGCGCTGTGCCCCCTATACCACCTCCCACCCGCACTGTGCCCCCCTGCCCCCTCCCACCCGTGCGGTGCTCCCCCTGCACCCCCCCCCACCCGTGCTGTGCCCCCTATACCACCTCCCACCCACACTGTGCCCCCTATACCACCTCCCACCCGCACTGTGCCCCCCTGCACCCACCTTCTTTTCTATGCTGGACAGGAAGTCCTTCAGAACGGACAGCTTGCACACCAAGCTCTCCAGCTCCTGCTCTCCGCTCTGGTTTGCAGCCTGAGGATGAGAGGGGGGGAGATAAAAGTCCTGAAGACTCCAGGGAGAAAAGAAGCTTTTAAGAGGCTGCTCCTCCCGCACACGCTGCAAAACACGGCTCCATTACAGGGCTGGGGTGTGGTGGTCCGGAGCCCCCTCACCGATGTGCAGCTCTAATAAACGTGTAACGTGCAGCCGTGATCACATCCCGCACCGTGTACACGTGTAACGTGCAGCCGTGGTCGCATGTCGCATCCCGCACCGTGTACACGTGTAACGTGCAGCCCTGAGCGCATCCCGCACCGTGTACACGTGTAACGTGCAGCCGTGGTCGCATCCCGCACCGTGTACACGTGTAACGTGCAGCCGTGGTCGCATCCTGCACCGTGTACACGTGTAACGTGCAGCCGTGGTCACATCCCGCACAGTGTACACGTGTAACGTGCAGCCGTGGTCACATCCCGCACCGTGTAAACGTTATGTGCAGCCGTGGTCACATCCCGCACCGTGTATACGTTATGTGCAGCCGTGGTCGCATGTCGCATCCCGCACCGTGTACACGTGTAACGTGCAGCCGTGGTCGCATCCCGCACCGTGTACACGTGTAACGTGCAGCCGTGGTCGCATCCCGCACCGTGTACACGTGTAACGTGCAGCCGTGGTCGCATCCCGCACCGTGTACACGTGTAACGTGCAGCCGTGGTCGCATCCCGCACCGTGTACACGTGTAACGTGCAGCTGTGGTCACATCCCGCACCGTGTAAACGTGTAACGTGCAGCTGTGGTCACATCCCGCACCGTGTACACGTGTAACGTGCAGCCGTGGTCGCATGCCGCACCGTGTACACGTGTAACGTGCAGCCGCATGCCGCACCGTGTACATGTGTAACGTGCAGCCATGGTCACATCCCGCACCGTGTACACGTGTAATGTGCAGCCGTGGTCACATCCCGCACCGTGTACACGTTATGTGCAGCCGTGGTCACATCCCGCACCGTGTACACGTGTAATGTGCAGCCGTGGTCACATCCCGCACCGTGTACACGTGTAATGTGCAGCCGTGGTCACATCCCGCACCGTGTACACGTTATGTGCAGCCGTGGTCACATCCCGCACCGTGTACACGTTATGTGCAGCCGTGGTCACATCCCGCACCGTGTACACGTTATGTGCAGCCGTGGTCACATCCCGCACCGTGTACACGTGTAACGTGCAGCCGTGGTCACATCCCGCACCGTGTACACGTGTAACGTGCAGCCGTGGTCACATCCCGCACCGTGTACACGTGTAATGTGCAGCCGTGGTCGCATCCCGCACCGTGTACACGTGTAATGTGCAGCCGTGGTCGCATCCCACACCGTGTACACGTGTAATGTGCAGCCGTGGTCGCATCCCGCACCGTGTACACGTGTAACGTGCAGCCGTGGTCACATCCCGCACCGTGTACACGTGTAATGTGCAGCCGTGGTCACATCCCGCACCGTGTACACGTGTAAAGTGCAGCCGTGGTCACATCCCGCACCGTGTACACGTGTAACGTGCAGCCGTGGTCACATCCCGCACCGTGTACACGTGTAACGTGCAGCCGTGGTCACATCCCGCACCGTGTACACGTGTAACGTGCAGCCGTGGTCGCATCCCGCACCGTGTACACGTGTAACGTGCAGCCGTGGTCACATCCCGCACCGTGTACACGTGTAACGTGCAGCCGTGGTCGCATCCCGCACCGTGTACACGTGTAACGTGCAGCCGTGGTCACATCCCGCACCGTGTACACGTGTAACGTGCAGCCGTGGTCGCATCCCGCACCGTGTACACGTGTAACGTGCAGCCGTGGTCACATCCCGCACCGTGTACACGTGTAATGTGCAGCCGTGGTCGCATCCAGAACCGTGGATTTGAAATCTGCGTGCATAAAAAAATTAAAAAGGGACATATCCATTCCACGCAAAATCCACATTGGGCGATCCGTGCTCCGATCCTGTGGTCATCTTACGAGGATCCCAGCATGTGAACAGGATACAATCGGCTATCTGATGATTTCAGGAGGCTGCAGGGGGCGCTGTTCATCATACTGCGGAGGTCCTCTGGGGGTCCGGTGCTGGAGCTATGTGTGTAGTGGAGTACATGAGCCTCACCTGCTGCAGTATCTTGGTCACCATGGGCGAGCTCTGCTGGTCGAAGATCTTAGAGAGGATTTCCAGCCCGGATAAAACTTTATCGACTTCCCTGAAAAGTACAATAAACATTACATATAATAGGGGGGTCCGATAATGTGGGCAGCGGTATAAATACAGGAGGGTCCGGCTGTAAGACCCTGCAGGATCTGCCCTGGAGCCACTCCAAACACCAGACTGGATAAGAAACAGAACAGGCGCAGGAACTCTGCTTGCTGCCAGTGAAAGTAAACACCTATTACATTCAGAGGTAAACCAAATACTTCTCACAGCTGAGGGTTTGTTGCAACGGTACCTGGACAAGGCCATTAGTTGGGAGAAGTATCGGGCCATGTGCAGGTATTTAGCATCTGAATGCAGACAAGAATGTGTCAATCACTGACAGCAAGCAGAATTCACTCTCTTTGGTGCAATCCGTTGGCCCTCATTTATTATTAACCCCTTAAGGACCAAGAAATTTTCACCGTTGCAAAGCAGGAGCCATAACTCACTAACAGCCGGTTATTTGTGGGACAAGTTGTATATTTTACTGGCTGCACTCTGGGGGACATATAATGTGTTGGAGATGTTACTGGCCGCACACTGGGGGACATATAATGTGTTGGAGATGTTACTGGCCGCACACTGGGGGACATATAATGTGTTGGAGATGTTACTGGCTGCACTCTGGGGGACATATAATGTGTTGGAGATGTTACTGGCCGCACTCTGGGGGACATATAATGTGTTGGAGATGTTACTGGCTGCACTCTTTGGGACATATAATGTGTTGGAGATGTTACTGGCCGCACTCTGGGGGACATATACTGTGTTGGAGATGGTACTGGCCGCACTCTGGGGGACATATAATGTGTAGGAGATGTTACTGGCCGTGCTCTGGGGGACATATAATGTGTTGGAGATGTTACTGGCCGCACTCTGGGGGACATATAATGTGTTGGAGATATTACTGGCTGCACTCTGGGGGACATATAATGTGTTGGAGATGTTACTGGCCGCACTCTGGGGGACATATAATGTGTTGGAGAGGTTACTGGCCGCACTCTGGGGGACATATAATGGGTTGGAGATGTTACTGGCCGCACTCTGGGGGACATATAATGTGTTGGAGATGTTAGTGGCCGCACTCTGGGGGACATATAATGTGTTGGAGATGTTAGTGGCCGCACTCTGGGGGACATATAATGTGTTGGAGATGTTAGTGGCCGCACTCTGGGGGACATATAATGTGTTGGAGATGTTAGTGGCCGCACTCTGGGGGACATATAATGTGTTGGAGATGTTACTGGCTGCACTCTGGGGGACATATAATGTGTTGGAGAGGTTACTGGCTGCACTCTGGGGGACATATAATGTGTTGGAGAGGTTACTGGCTGCACTCTGGGGGACATATAATGTGTTGGAGAGGTTACTGGCTGCACTCTGGGGGACATATAATGTGTTGGAGAGGTTACTGGCTGCACTCTGGGGGACATATAATGTGTTGGAGATCATTTATGAAACATTTTTTTGGGGGTGGGAGGGAACAGAAAGTCCGCCATTCTTTGGGTTTTAATAGTCTGAGTTCGGACTCATGGAGGCTTTTGTCGGGCATCTGACTGCCATGGGAGCCCATTGGTACCTTGTGATCACACTGCAGGGTGCCAATGGGTGACAGAAGAAGGCCCCCCCCCCTCATCGGCTTATATGCTGCAGTTGCTATTCATGGTGGCATGTAATGGGTTAAACTGCTGGGATCTGGGGTTTCTTCCTATCCGGTGGTTAGAGCAGGAGCCGGGCTGTCAGTGGTCAGCCGTCCCACCACCTTAAGAAGATACCTGTGCAGGTTTGTAGTCCATCAGTGAGGTCAGTAAAGGGGGCGCTGGCTGTCAGGGAGGATTCCATGGCGTACTTGGCATCAATGTATCTGGACATGGCGGTCAAAGTCACACACCTTCTCGCAACTGAAGAGCCCTTATGTATCAGTGTGCTGCCTCGAGCCACAACCTGTGAGCATCAGGCTCCACCCCCTCAGGCCCTGCACCATGTATAACACAATCAGTTTTGCCTGCAGGGCCCCTTTAAGTCGTCCGCCCCTGGAGGCTCGTGTCACAATCCCTACAACGGCCCGCCTAGCGCCCGCTGACGGACCCTCCGCCGTGTCTTACCCGTGCAGCCGCTTGCAAGAGCCGACCAGCGTCTTGTTGAGGTGCGGCAGACTGGTGGCCCCCGACTTCACGGCTTCCAGGTCCAGAGCGTAGCTGCCCTTCAGGTACTCGTGGGACACGGTGGTCAGCCCGTTGGTGGAACTGCGGCAGAAAACGGAGAGACGTGAAGAGCCGGAACATCACTGCGCAATTACTGAGCCGACCGCAACGGATCATACCACAGACATGTATCCCCAGCAACAGGACAAAGGGTTAATGTCCGACTGCTGGGGCCCCAGGGATCCTGAGAACTGCGCCCCCCAGTGCCCCTGTGAAGGAAGCGGTGATGCCACGTCGGCCCGGACACTCTGATGAGACATGGAGATCAGTGGTCTCCCCTGTAGGAGTGAATAGAGCGGTGGTCTCTCAGGATCGCCGTTCGGACCCTCCGAGGACAGACTGTTACCCCATGCCTGACGGATGGAGAATAAATGACCCTTTTTATTGGGTTTTGCCACCAATCTGCTTGTGGGGGGGTCAGCATGCCGGAGATGTAATGGTGGCCATAGTGGTTGGCACTACGGTTACCTCCTTTGTCACAGAAAAATACCGGCCAAGGTAAAAGGGGGCACGGGTATCACCCACAGGCGTTTACCTCGGCTATTCCAGTGCCCCCCATCCCCCTCAGTGGCCCCAATAGTAATCGTTACCCCACATAATGGCCCCACTAGTAATGGTGAAGCCATCAGTGTCCCCAGTAGTAATAGTGACCCCCTTAATGGCCCAATATTAATAGTGCCCCCCTTAGTGACCCCAGCAGTACCTGATAGCGCCTGCATTAGTTACCCCAGTAGTAATAGTGACCCCCTTAATGGTCCCAATATTAATAGTGCCCCCCTTAGTGACCCCAGCAGTAACTGATAGCGCCTCCGTTAGTTACCCCAGTAGTAATAGTGACCCCCTTAATGGTCCCAATATTAATAGTGCCCCCTTAGTGACCCCAGCAGTAACTTCAGTGTTGATAGCGTCCCCTAAGTGGCCCCAGTAGTAATAGTGACCCCCTTAGTGGCCCAATATTAATAGTGCCCCCCTTAGTGACCCCAGCAGTAACTTCAGTGTTGATAGCGTCCCCTAAGTGGCCCCAGTAGTAATAGTGACCCCCCTTAATGGTCCCAATATTAATAGTGACCCCCTTAGTGACCCCAGCAGTAACTGATAGCGCCTCCGTTAGTTACCCCAGTAGTAATAGTGACCCCCTTAGTGGCCCATAGTGTCTGCACTGCATGCTGCACACTAGCTGCTGAGCAGGAGAGGTCAGGGGTCACAGTCTGATTCCAGCAGCCGCCGGACCGGAGTGAGTTCAATGCTTAATGATGTCCGGAGGGCGACTGACAATTCTGTTTTACTGGCCATCAATGTGGCTGGTAAACATATAAATATCAGTAGCGGACTTTAGACTCCATTACTGGCCTGATGGCAACCGCGGTAGTCATCAGGCTTCAGCAGAAGCAGCTACAACTGAGAAGTAGGAGGTTTCTTTAAAGGGGTTGTCCAGTTGTAAACTACTGATGACCCATCCGTAAGATTAGTGAGGAACATTAGATCGGTGGTGGTCCGCAGCCGATGAGCCTGTGCACGGAGCTGAAGTGTGCAGGAAGCAGACAGAACCAAAACTCTGCCTGCAATACCAACCCTGGCCACTGCAGTGAGAACAGCACTGTCTGCTCAGTGCACTGACCAGCGGGAGTCCTGTGCAGTAGACCCCGCTGCTCTACTATCCGTAAACCTGTCCTCAGGATAGCCAGTCAATACTGTACAAGCCCTTTAAAACTTTACGGGAGGAAGACTCAAGAAGCTGCATTTGGAGGGGGTGGGAGACCCTGACAATATCAGCGATCACCGGGCTCCTTCCTTACCTCTCGGACGGGCTGATGTCGCCACTGGTTGGCACCAAACTCAACCCAGACCCTCCAGAAAAACTGGCAGAGGCCGACCGCGGCGGCAGGGGAGGCTTCTCGTCCTCGCCATCTGAAACACGTGATAAAAACAGACCAATGAACCACCGAAAATGTCCTTTAATCCGCCATTTACGTATCGTAGACATTCGTAGAGATGCAGCCTCACCGGTGTCCTACATGGCGGTATTAACCTCTTCCCGCTGCAGCCTTATTTTCCATTTGGGAGGAGGGTTACTGATTGCGGGACGAGCTGTACTGTTCGATGGCGCCACTTAACACACCGTATAATGTGCTGCAAAATGTTTTAATTTTACTTCTTTTGACTTTAGGGGACTTGAACTTGTGACCCATCGCTTATACAGCACAACGCAATACTTCAGTATTGCAGTATATGGTATTTCTGCAGGCCTTCATTAAGGGTGCACTCGCACGAGCGAGCTTCCTGCATGAGTTTTGTGCATTGTGAATGCAGCTTTGGATGTAACTAGAGTATAACGCCGGCTGAAGATAACATTTAACCTCTTCAGGACTGCCTACTGAAAATACTAACAGCGAACATTGCAGTCTTACGAGCACGATGGCTGTCCGGTATCGCGTTCGCCTGTGTGAATGCGCCCCAAGACAGGTCTTACTAGGCAATCACTCGGGCCGGCCAGCCATAGCTAGGAAAGACATTATGACACAGCTGAACAGTGAGCGCAGCTCTGGATGTGACACGCACGATCGGAGCGCAAGTAGTACAGTTAAGGATTTAACCTGTAACATGCTGTCAGCCTGTAACAATCTGAAGCACCACAAGTGCCAGCATTCCCTTTCTTTTGCACTGACCGGAGTAGTCTCTGTCCTCCATGATGTCCTTCTCCTTCTCTCGCTCCACGGGGTACAGCAGGGTGCACACCATCCCCTGGTTGGGCTGCAGGTAGAGCGCGATGAGGTCACCGAGCGTCTTGAAGCGTCGCACCTGAACCCCTTGAGACGTCTGTAAAAGAGGAGACAGAGGAGCAAACATGTCATCTGTAGAGCGAGACGAGCAGAGAACAAGGACCGCACAGCCACCCGCTGCCCCCTGAGACGTCTGTAGAAGAGGAGACAGGGGAGCAAACATGTCATCTGTAGAGCGAGACGAGCAGAGAACAAGGACCGCACAGCCACCCGCTGCCCCCTGAGACATGTGTAAAAGAGGAGACAGAGGAGCAAACATGTCATCTGTAGAGCGAGATGAGCAGAGAACAAGGACCGCACAGCCACCCGCTACCCCCTGAGACATGTGTAGAAGAGGAGACAGAGGAGCAAACATGTAATCTGTAGAGCGAGACGAGCAGAGAACAAGGACCGCACAGCCACCCGCTGCCCCCTGAGACGTCTGTAGAAGAGGAGACAGAGGAGCAAACATGTCATCTGTAGAGCGAGACGAGCAGAGTACAGGGACCGCACAGCCACCCGCTGCCCCGAGACGTCTGTAGAAGAGGAGACAGAGGAGCAAACATGTCATCTGTAGAGCGGGACAAGCAGAGTACAAGGACCGCACAGCCACCCGCTGCCCCCTGAGACGTCTGTAGAAGAGGAGACAGAGGAGCAAACATGTAATCTGTAGAGCGAGACGAGCAGAGTACAAGGACCGCACAGCCACCCGCTGCCCCCTGAGACATGTGTAGAAGAGGAGACAGAGGAGCAAACATGTCATCTGTAGAGCGGGACAAGCCGAGTACAAGGAAGGACCGCACAGCCACCCGCTGCCCCCTGAGACATGTGTAGAAGAGGAGACAGAGGAGCAAACATGTCATCTGTAGAGCGAGACGAGCAGAGTACAAGGACCGCACAGCCACCCGCTGCCCCCTGAGACATGTGTAGAAGAGGAGACAGAGGAGCAAACATGTCATCTGTAGAGCGGGACAAGCAGAGTACAAGGACCGCACAGCCACCCGCTGCCCCCTGAGACATGTGTAGAAGAGGAGACAGGGGAGCAAACATGTCATCTGTAGAGCGAGACGAGCAGAGAACAAGGACCGCACAGCCGTACGGTCACGCTGTCGTATACGTTATATAATACGCCCGTGCGAACTGTACGGGCGTACTATATAATAACGTATACGGCAGAGGTGACCGTACGGGCGTACTATATAACAACGTATACGGCAGAGGAGACCGTACAGACGTACTGTATAATAACGTATACGGCAGAGGAGACCGTACAGACGTACTGTATAATAACGTATACGGCAGAGGGGACCGCACGGGCGTACTATATAATAACATATACGGCAGAGGTGACCGTACGGGCGTACTATATAACAACGTATACGGCAGAGGAGACCATACAGACGTACTGTATAATAACGTATACGGCAGAGGGGACCGCACGGGCGTACTATATAATAACATGTACGGCAGAGGTGACCGTATGGGCGTACTATATAATAACATATACGGCAGAGGTGACCATACGGGCGTACTATATAACAACATGTACGGCAGAGGTGACCGTATGGGCGTACTATATAATAACGTATACCGCAGAGGTGACCGTACGGGCGTACTATATAACAACGTATACGGCAGAGGTGACCGCACGGGCGTACTATATAATAACATATACGGCAGAGATGACCGCACGGGCGTACTATATAATAACATGTACGGCAGAGGTGACCGTACGGGCGTACTATATAATAACATATACGGCAGAGGTGACCGTACGGGCGTACTATATAATAACATACGGCAGAGGTGACCGTACAGGCGTACTATATAATAACATATACGGCAGAGGTGACCGTACGGGCGTACTATATAACAACGTATACGGCAGAGGAGACCGTACTGACGTACTATATAATAACATATACGGCAGAGGGGACCGCACGGGCGTACTATATAATAACATATACGGCAGAGGGGACCGCACGGGCGTACCATATAATAACATGTACGGCAGAGGTGACCGTATGGGCGTACTATATAATAACGTATACCGCAGAGGTGACCGTACTGACGTACTATATAATAACATATACGGCAGAGGTGACCGTACGGGCGTACTATATAATAACATATACGGCAGAGGTGACCGCACGGGCGTACTATATAATAACATACGGCAGAGGTGACCGTACGGGCGTATTATATAATAACATGTACGGCAGAGGTGACCGTACGGGCGTACTATATAATAACATGTACGGCAGAGGTGACCGTACGGGCGTACTATATAATAACATATACGGCAGAGATGACCGCACGGGCGTACTATATAATAACATGTACGGCAAAGGTGACCGTACGGGCGTACTATATAATAACATATACGGCAGAGGTGACCGTACGGGCGTACTATATAATAACATACGGCAGAGGCGACCGTACAGGCGTACTATATAATAACATATACGGCAGAGGTGACCGTACGGGCGTACTATATAATAACATATACGGCAGAGGGGACCGCACGGGCGTACTATATAACAACGTATACGGCAGAGGAGACCGTACTGACGTACTATATAATAACATATACGGCAGAGGGGACCGCACGGGCGTACTATATAATAACATATACGGCAGAGGGGACCGCACGGGCGTACTATATAATAACATGTACGGCAGAGGTGACCGTATGGGCGTACTATATAATAACGTATACCGCAGAGGTGACCGTACGGGCGTACTATATAACAACGTATACGGCAGAGGTGACCGTACGGGCGTACTATATAACAACATATACGGCAGAGGTGACCGTACGGGCGTACTATATAATAACATATACGGCAGAGGGGACCGTACGGGCGTACTATATAATAACGTAGACGGCAGAGGAGACCGTACGGACGTACTGTATAATAACGTAGACGGCAGAGGATACCGTACGGACGTACTGTATAATAACGTAGACGGCAGAGGAGACCGTACGGACGAAATATATAATAACGTATATGGCAGAGGTGACCATACGGGCGTACTGTATAATAACGTAGACGGCAGAGGAGACCGTACGGACGTACTGTATAATAACATATACGGCAGAGGTGACCGTACGGGCGTACTATATAACAACATATACGGCAGAGATGACCGCACGGGCGTACTATATAATAACATGTACGGCAGAGATGACCGTACGGGCGTACTATATAATAACATATACGGCAGAGGTGACCATACGGGCGTACTATATAATAACATATACGGCAGAGGGACCGTACGGGCGTACTATATAATAATGTATACGGCAGAGGTGACCATACGGGCGTACTATATAATAACATATACGGCAGAGGTGACCACACGGGTGTACTATATAATAACATTACCGGAAGAGGTGACCGTACGGGCGTACTATATAATAACATGTACTGCAGAGATGACCGTACGGGCGTACTATATAATAACGTAAACGGCAGAGGTGACCGCACGGGTGTGCTATATAATAACATTTACGGCAGAGGTGACCGCACGGGTGTACTATATAATAACATTTACGGCAGAGGTGACCGTACGGGCGTACTATATAATAACATATACGGCAGAAGTGACCGCACGGGCGTACTATATACTAACATATACGGCAGAGGTGACCGCATGGGCGTACTATATAATAACATATACGGCAGAGGTGACCGTACGGGCGTACTATATAATAACATATACGGCAGAGGTGACCGTACGGGCGTACTATATAATAACATATACGGCAGAGGTGACCGTACGGGCGTACTATATACTAACATATACGGCAGAGGTGACCGTACGGGCGTACTATATAATAACATATACGGCAGAGGTGACCGTACGGGCGTACTATATAATAACATGTACGGCAGAGGTGACCGCACGGGCGTACTATATAATAACATTTACGGCAGAGGTGACCGTACGGGCGTACTATATAATAACATATACGGCAGAAGTGACCGCACGGACGTACTATATAATAACATGTACGGCAGAGGTGACCGCATGGGCGTACTATATAATAACATATACGGGAGAGGTGACCGTACGGGCGTACTATATAATAACGTATACGGCAGAGGTGACCGCACGGGCGCACTATATAATAACATATACGGCAGAGGTGACCGTACGGGCGTACTATATAATAACATATACGGCAGAGGTGACCGTACGGGCGTACTATATAACAACATATACAGCAGAGATGACCGCACGGGCGTACTATATAACAACATATACGGCAGAGGTGACCGTACGGGCGTACTATATAATAACATATACGGCAGAGGTGACCGTACGGGCGTACTATATAATAACATATACGGCAGAGGTGACCGTACGGGCGTACTATATAACAACATATACAGCAGAGGTGACCGTACGGGCGTACTATATAATAACATACGGCAGAGGTGACCGTACGGGCGTACTATATAATAACATACGGCAGAGGTGACCGTACGGGCGTACTATATAACAACATATACAGCAGAGGTGACCGTACGGGCGTACTATATAATAACGTATACGGCAGAGGTGACCGTACGGGCGTACTATATAATAACGTATACGGCAGAGGAGACTGCACGGGCGTACTATATAATAACATGTACGGCAGAGGTGACCGTATGGGCGTACTATATAATAACATATACGGAAGTGTGACGGTAGGAAGTGGTCCGTAATGCCCCCGCTGGCGTTATGTGCGGTCGGTCACTGAGCCAGGAAGGGGTCAGCGATGCCCCCGCGGGCGGTATGTGCGGTCGGGCGCTGGGCCAGGAAGGGGATTGGCGATGCCCCGGCGGGCTATGTGCGGTCAGCGCCCCCCAGTACAGAGGAGTAACACTGCAGGTCAGCCAGGGAAGGGACACGGATTATCCGGTAACACCGGCGCCTGTCGAGATATGGGGTATATTCGCTGCCTGTATGCGCAGCAAGGGGGGGGATCTAAGCGGCTGTGATGAGGACTACTGTTTGATGTGAAGAAGGCCGGTCTGTGGGGTGGGTGAGGGGCGCCGGTGTGGTAGGGAGAGCGCCGTCAGATGCCACAGAAGGGCGACTGCAGGAGTAGTTACTGAGGAGGTCGCCCCCTGGCGATGACAGAACGGAGTCCGATCCCACCGGGTGGTCCGCAGACCGGACAGAGAGCCCATGTGACCCCGGGACCGATGCCCACCAGCAGAAGCACCAACAGTGGGCACCAGCACTGGAAGGGGGTGATGGAAGGCGGCAGCCAGACTGATGAATCACATTACACCATGCGGACGGCCGGTATATCACTCACCTGGGGAGGAGGGGGCCGCAGGATGGGAAGACAAGCCGGCGGGAGGGTGTGATGGGCAACATGCTGCGGGGTACCCAGGTCCTGGCATCATGTGACATGTGCCACCTACCTAACATTTTACAGACAACCCCCCCTCCCTCATGGCAGCGGGATCCCCTACTGGTGGCGCCCCCGGCAGGATAATGCACCACTCTGCAGGAACCGACAGGCAGAGCGAGGACGGTGACAACTTCTTCTAGATCTCATGCGAACAACGGAGGGCGCACCGCACATCTTCCAGCATCCGCCGCTAATATCGCCCGGGTTTTAATGTTATGGCTGAGCGGCCCCCCTAGTGGTCAGATGAGATTAGTACAGGCAGCACTGTGCCCCTCCCCCGCAGCTGTCGGAGGCTGCGGGGCGCTGACACCTGTTCCTGCAGCTGCCAGTCTAGACTGATGTATGGAGCAGCTGTCACCGGGCGGCTGGACCGCCACCATTAACCTGTAGTGAGCTGAACATGTAAACCCCGCCCACAGCGAGCCACGCCACCACCTGTCCGTGCCCCGTCCTGGGGGTGAGACGCGATGACAGGGGGCATCACACACAAGACCTGCTTGGGGTCACTCTTGTGGGCCGAGTGGACAAGTCCCGTTCTATGTACATGCCGCAATCACATGACTCTGTGATGTCACCTGACGACACGCAGAACGGCGCGCTGCAGGCGTACCGAATAGGAAACGCGACTGCGTACGACCTCTGGGATGTACGGTACCAGCACAGTCATTTACTATAATCAGAGAAGTCACATGACTGCACACGTGAATCACATAGCTAATGCGTCATACATGCAGGGGAGATTTAAAGGGCCAGTAACACTCAGTCAAAACTAATAGTAGTACAGCAGCGTTATATAAGAGGAGCGGCTGATATCAGTCCCATCTTATTACAATACAGCAGAATTATATAAGAGGATCGGCTGATATCAGTCCCATCTTATTACAGTGCAGCAGCGTTATATAAGAGGAGCAGCTGATATCAGTCCCATCTTATTACAGTACAGCAGCGTTATATAAGAGGAGCGGCTGATATCAGTCCCATCTTATTACAGTACAGCTATGTTATATAAGAGGAGTGGCTGATATTAGTCCCATCTTATTACAGTACAGCAGCGTTATATAAGAGGAGCGGCTGACATCAGTCCCATCTTATTACAGTACGGCAGCGTTATATAAGGGGAGTGCTGATATCAGTCCCATCTTATTACAGTCCAGCAGTGTTATATAAGAGGAGCGGCTGATATCAGTCCCATCTTATTACAGTACAGCAGCGTTATATAAGAGGAGCGGATGACATCAGTCCAATCTTATTACAGTACAGCAGTGTTATATAAGAGGAGCGGCTGATATCAGTCCCATCATATTACAGTACAGCAGCGTTATATAAGAGGAGCGGCTGATATCAGTCCCATCTTATTACAGTACAGCAGCGTTATATAAGAGGAGTGCTGATATCAGTCCCATCTTATTACAGTCCAGCAGTGTTATATAAGAGGAGCGGCTGATATCAGTCCCATCTTATTACAGTCCAGCAGTGTTATATAAGAGGAGCGGCTGATATCAGTCCCATCTTATTACAGTCCAGCAGTGTTATATAAGAGGCGCGGCTGATATCAGTCCCATCTTATTACAGTACAACAGCGTTATATAAGAGGAGCGGCTGATATCAGTCCCATCTTATTACAGTGCAGCAGCGTTATATAAGAGGAGCAGCTGATATCAGTCCCATCTTATTACAATACAGCAGCATTATATAAGAGGAGCGGCTGATATCTGTCCCATCTTATTACAGTCCAGCAGTGTTATATAAGAGGCGCGGCTGATATCAGTCCCATCTTATTACAATACAGCAGCATTATATAAGAGGAGCGGCTGATATCTGTCCCATCTTATTACAGTCCAGCAGTGTTATATAAGAGGAGCGGCTGATATCAGTCCCATCTTATTACAGTCCAGCAGTGTTATATAAGAGGTGCGGCTGATATCAGTCCCATCTTATTACAGTACAACAGCGTTATATAAGAGGAGCGGCTGATATCAGTCCCATCTTATTACAGTGCAGCAGCGTTATATAAGAGGAGCAGCTGATATCAGTCCCATCTTATTACAATACAGCAGCATTATATAAGAGGAGCGGCTGATATCTGTCCCATCTTATTACAGTCCAGCAGTGTTATATAAGAGGAGCGGCTGATTTCAGTCCCATCTTATTACAGTCCAGCAGTGTTATATAAGAGGCGCGGCTGATATCAGTCCCATCTTATTACAATACAGCAGCATTATATAAGAGGAGCGGCTGATATCTGTCCCATCTTATTACAGTACAGCAGTGTTATATAAGAGGAGCAGCTGATATCAGTCCCATCTTATTACAATACAGCAGCATTATATAAGAGGAGCGGCTGATATCTGTCCCATCTTATTACAGTCCAGCAGTGTTATATAAGAGGAGCGGCTGATATCAGTCCCATCTTATTACAGTACAGCAGCATTATATAAGAGGAGAGGCTGATATCAGTCCCATCTTATTACAGTACAGCTATGTTATATAAGAGGAGTGGCTGATATTAGTCCCATCTTATTACAGTACAGCAGCGTTATATAAGAGGAGCGGCTGACATCAGTCCCATCTTATTACAGTACGGCAGCGTTATATAAGGGGAGCGGCTGATATCAGTCCCATCTTATTACAGTACAGCAGCGTTATATAAGAGGAGCGGCTGATATCAGTCCCATCTTATTACAGTACAGCAGCGTTATATAAGAGGGGCAGCTGATTTCAGTCCCATCTTATTACAGTACAGCAGCGTTATATAAGAGGAGCGGCTGATATCAGTCCCATCTTATTACAGTACAGCAGCGTTATATAAGGGGAGCGGCTGATATCAGTCCCATCTTATTACAGTACAGCAGTGTTATATAAGAGGAGCGGCTGACATCAGTCCAATCTTATTACAGTACAGCAGTGTTATATAAGAGGGGCAGCTGATTTCAGTCCCATCTTATTACAGTACAGCAGCAGTATATAAGAGGAGCGGCTGATATCAGTCCCATCTTATTACACTACAGCAGTGTTCTATAAGAGGAGCGGCTGATATCAGTCCCATCTTATTACACTACAGCAGCGTTATATATGAGGAGCGGCTGATATCAGTCCCATCTTATTACAGTACAGCAGCGTTATATAAGAGGAGCGGCTGATATCAGTCCCATCTTATTACAGTACAGCAGCGTTATATAAGAGGAGCGGCTGATATCTGTCCCATCTTATTACAGTCCAGCAGAGTTATATAAGAGGAGCGGCTGATATCAGTCCCATCTTATTACAGTACAGCTATGTTATATAAGAGGAGCGGCTGATATCAGTCCCATCTTATTACACTACAGCAGTGTTATATATGAGGACCGGCTGATATCAGTCCCATCTTATTACAGTACAGCAGTGTTATATAAGAGGAGCGGCTGATATCAGTCCCATCTTATTACAGTACAGCAGCGTTATAAGAGAAGACTTCTTGTGGTACCTGTACAGCCAGGTAGTCCTCTTCATCGGGCAGAATGCGGTAGGTGTGCACGTGTTTCTGGAACCTGCGGGGGAGAGGATACAGGAGTTATTACAGGTCACATCCTACAAACAGAAGGCTCTTTCTTTGTGGTCCGGCCAAATAGCCATCTGTAGGGCAGTAGTGAAATAATGCAGTAGTGTGGAGGCCGACGGCGGGGATCAGCGTAGCTGCAGGGACTCACCGGTCCTACATTCTGGGGAGGTTCTCTGTAGGGATCATTGTGTGTGCGCTTGTTGCAGAGGCTCTTTATAGGGATGTCTAACAGATCTTTGTAGGGATCATTTTAGGAAGTGGCTGCAGGGACTCACTGTAAGTACTCACTGTCGAGGGTCTCTGTAGGGATTACTGGGGTCTCTGTAGGGATTACTGCAGATTTTCTGTTGTGGACCTGCCTTGTGTGACCAAACCCTAAGTGTAGGGATCATTCTAGAGACTTTTTAAGGTTCTCCTTGGAAATTAGTCTAGAATAACAGTAGGGATCGTTGTGGGGTCTTGCTAGGGAGGTTCTCTGTGGGGATCAGCCTTGGAGATTCAGGTTCCCTGTAGGGATCACTGTGAGAAGCTATCTGGGAGATTCAGGATCACAGTAGAGATCATTGTGGGGTCTTGTTTGGGAGGTTCACTAGAGGGATCACTGAAGGGATCCTAGTGGGGACTTTCTTGGGAGCTTCTTTGTAGGGATTGGGTCTGCGAGGTCCTCTGTAGGGGTTACTGCGGGGACTGTCTGTGGATGCAGTCCTGGTCCCTGATCACTTCTAGTGCACCCTTGGCCACCCAGCTTTCCTACAACCCTGAGTGGCGAGTCTATTGTGAAGCAGCGGCTGCATCTCTTGCCCACCTCGCAGCTCTGCCATTCAGGACTCCAGAAAAGCGGACAGTTCTACTAGTTACTGGATGCTAGTGGGGGAGGGGCTCCGGAGTATCCGGCAGACGGGCGCAGCGGGACGGGCGCGGCCCGCAGCAGACGATGCTGGGACTTTCCAGCCATGTCCTGCAGCTGCGTCCTTGTCGGGTCACCCGAGCGCTCGGCTCACAACAAACATGTTTTGGGTTATTGTGCCAACCAGGTCATACGGTAAACAACTGACTGGCGCAGCAGCACACGCCGCTCCGACCGCCGAGCCAACACGATGGCCGCCATTACAATGTTCATAGCAGATATCACCGCTGCTTCCTCTCTCCTACTGGTCTGCTTGTGTCAGTCTTCACTGATTCAGGCATTTTATTCCAGAACCAGAAGGATCAGCAACTACGGTACAGACTGCAGAGCAGGGAATTGTGGGAAGACTCAGCGACTCACAGGAATCGTCAATTACACCAAATTTACATATTTGGCACAAAATATTGGTGTAATAGGCGCCAACTCAAGAGGCGCCACGAGGGTGAGCGTCACGTATCGTGGGTGCAGACGGCAGAATCCAACATGGCAGCTACGGAGATGCAGGACCGCCAATCCGCACCGCGACGTGGCCCTTTACAGCGGGTGAACCCCGTGCGGAGTCCACAGAGCGACGCAGCACGCCTTATTTGACTCCAACGCAGCTTCCTGGAGGCGGGCTTACCGCCGGCCGCCACGGATCACGCATCACATACTACACCGCGATGTGCTGCTGCTTTTATCAATGGCTGCATGATACATTTGGCGCAACTTGACAGACCTGCAGACGTTCCTCCCGTCACCTTCTGTCTGCTGGACTAAAATGTGGGGTTTTTGTAACAAAAAAATGGAGCAAATCCGTTATAAATTTGGCGCATTTTACAATTCTTAGCCCCGCCCCACTTTTTAAAATTGTCAAAAGGTGTAAACAGCCTGTGAAGTACATTAAGAAGATCCAGCGCCCGTATATACTATATACTCCACCGCTAACACAACCTCCGCCATCAGGGATCATTCGCACACCCGTATTTGCCGCACATTTTATAAATTAACACACAGCGGAGTATCAGAGCGCCGCCTGTGGTGAAGGACAGAAGTGGACCGCGCAATTTATAAGATCTGCCTCTGATTGTGGTAAAACCTTCATAGCAATTTATTCATCTGCAGCCACCGGAGGAGAAGGAGGGTGCGCCAAATCTACCCCGAGCCACGACCCTCTTAACCCCTTAGTGACCAGCCTAACCTGTGCCTGCACTCTGGGGGACATATAATGTGTTGGAGATGTTACTGGCCGCACTCTGGGGGACATATAATGTGTTGGAGATGTTACTGGCCGCACTCTGGGGGACATATAATGTGTTGGAGATGTTACTGGCTGCACTCTGGGGGACATATAATGTGTTGGAGATGTTACTGGCTGCACTCTGGGGGACATATAATGTGTTGGAGATGTTACTGGCCGCACTCTGGGGGACATATAATGTGTTGGAGATGTTACTGGCCGCACTCTGGGGGACATATAATGTGTTGGAGATGTTACTGGCTGCACTCTGGGGGACATATAATGTGTTGGAGATGTTACTGGCCGCACTCTGGGGGACATATAATGTGTTGGAGATGTTACTGGCCGCACTCTGGGGGACATATAATGTGTTGGAGATGTTACTGGCCGCACTCTGGGGGACATATAATGTGTTGGAGATGTTACTGGCCGCACTCTGGGGGACATATAATGTGTTGGAGATGTTACTGGCCGCACTCTGGGGGACATATAATGTGTTGGAGATGTTACTGGCCGCACTCTGGGGGACATATAATGTGTTGGAGATGTTACTGGCCGCACTCTGGGGGACATATAATGTGTTGGAGATGTTACTGGCCGCACTCTGGGGGACATATAATGTGTTGGAGATGTTACTGGCCGCACTCTGGGGGACATATAATGTGTTGGAGATGTTACTGGCCGCACTCTGGGGGACATATAATGTGTTGGAGATGTTACTGGCCGCACTCTGGGGGACATATAATGTGTTGGAGATGTTACTGGCCGCACTCTGGGGGACATATAATGTGTTGGAGATGTTACTGCTTGCACTCTGGGGGACATATAATGTGTTGGAGATGTTACTGGCTGCACTCTGGGGGACATATAATGTGTTGGAGATGTTACTGGGTGCCCTCTGGGGGACATATAATGTGTTGTAGATGTTACTGGCCGCCCTCTGGGGGACATATAATGTGTTGGAGATGTTACTGGCTGCACTCTGGGGGACATGTAATGTGTTGGAGATGTTACTGGCTGCACTCTGGGGGACATGTAATGTGTTGGAGATGTTACTGGCTGCACTCTGGGGGACATATAATGTGTTGGGAGATGTTACTGGCTGCACTCTGGGGGACATATAATGTGTTGGAGATGTTACTGGCCGCACTCTGGGGGACATATAATGTGTTGGACATGTTACTGGCCGCACTCTGGGGGACATATAATGTGTTGGAGATTTTACTGGCTGCACTCTGGGGGACATATAATGTGTTGGAGATGTCACTGGCTGCACTCTGGGGGACATATAATGTGTTGGAGATGTTACTGGCCGCACTCTGGAGGACATATAATGGGTTGGAGATGTTACTGGCCGCACTCTGGAGGACATATAATGTGTTGGTGATGTTACTGGCCGCACTCTGGGGGACATATAATGGGTTGGATTACTTTTATTACATTTCGGGGGGGGGGGAGAGATGGAACCCCTACACAGAAATTCTGTTTTGGGGTTTTGTTTCTACAGCATGTAAAGGGTTAAACTGCCAGGCTCCGAGGGGTGTCCATGCCTGGCGGTTAGAGCAGGATCCTGGCTGTCAGCGCCTTATAAAGACGTATATGCAGGTTTACAGCCCACCAGTGAGGTCAGTATGAAGGCGCATTGTGGTCACGCAGGGGTTAATAGATCTGGCAGCTCGCCGGCCGTCCTCTAACTGTCCTCGCTACAATATGCGCCATCATTCCGCCAGTTTCCGGTGTACGATATTATAAATCCGTGAAGTTACGGTTGGCCACACCCCTTCTGCTAAGCCCCGCCCAATTAGTTTAAAAACTAGTGAAGGCGGCGTAGAAAGACCAAAGTGCGGCACAAACAATGTAGAATTGTGGCGCCCGCCGTCCTAAATCCGCGTCCTGCGTGTAACCCGGCGCCGTGCGTCACGCCATCCCGCCGCACACAACTTCTATATCGCAGTCTGATAATCAGGAAAATCTGGATTAAAACAAAACAAAGCAGGGAGACATAAAAGCTGCCGCTGCCATCAGCCGCCCGCAGGGGGCGCCGCGCACACCTGTCCGTGTCACATGACCTCCAGCTTCCCCAGGCGGATTTACATATGGAAATCTTGGCTCTGACTTCTCCATTATGTAAAGACGCCTTTCAGCGCCGCGCAAATACAGAGTAACAAAAGCCGGAGCGGGAGAGCGGCGCCATCACTACGCCAATATGGAGGCACAGCCCTCTCACCATGCAGAGCGCCAGCCTCTAGACTTGTGTGACAACTGGGCGGATCTCCCGTGCACGACCTCGGCGCGGTGTTTAGGGCTCGCGGTTCGTGACATTGGTTGTGTCAGGTACGGCACATGAGGTCCATATCACACACAACTGGGCTTCAAGGGGATGGCAAAGGTTAAAAAAACATGGCTGCCACCTTCCAAGCACAGCGCCACCCTTGTCCATAAGGCTGTGTGCAGTATTGCAGCTCAGTTCCATTTAAGTGAATGGGAGCTGAGCTGCAGTAGCAGAGCCAACACTGTGGACAAGGGTGGCGCTGTTTTATGAAGCGAACAGCCATGTTGTTCTGAGCCCGGACATCCCCTCGGCTGTGAAAGGCTCCTAATACACGGAGATAAATCGTTCGCGCTTCCGATCGGAATTGCATTCGCAAATTGTTCAGTTGTGCCAGTGAATGTGAGCGACTAAACGACCGCCATCCGCATGCGGCGCCGCGCCAACAAAACAAGCGAGGAGCGCAAAGCGAACAAATTCTCGCCCAATCGGCGGCCATGTTTACACTGAACGATTAGCTTCACATTCGCAGCATCCATCGATTTACTGAGCGCCAAGCGTTCCGTGTAGAAGGTCTGCGGCCGCTGACCGCGCTGCCGCGTGTACAGGACGTATAATTAGGAGTCCTTCAGCCCGACGAGCCTCAGGGATCACACGGCCGGCGCTCGCCCGCGACTAATCCTCCATCGTCCCCACACAACACGGTTATCAGAGGCACAACGATCACGCCGCCATGTGGGGAAAATGGCGCTAAAGGAGCCGACAACTAATCAGAGAGCTGTCACACCGGACGGCGAGCCACACGTCACCATAGCAACCAATGAGAGCTCAGCTTACATTCCTCCACAGCAGGGCGCAGCAGCAAAGCCGAGCTCTGATTGGTTGCTATGACCACCAAAGCTTAGAAGATGAAAGAAGGATTCTGATTGGTTGCTCCTTCAGATGGATTTAATATGGCGGACCGGAAGCCTCCTCAGGTCTGTGGTACCTCCAGGGAACAAGCAGCCATATTGTGTCCAACAGTCGCCGCTACACCCCCTCCATTATCCTCTATACCGCAACGTTGCAGGACGGTCACCGACCAAAGCGCCTCATGCCATGTAATATCAGTCGCCGCTACTCGGGTCTGCCAAAAACACATGGCACAGGACGTATCCCAGGCTGAGATACAGCAGCACAGCAGACAGGATGGGATTAGATACGGCGGCACAGCGGACACTATCACACAGGATAGGATTAGATACACGGCTCAGCAGACAGTATCACACATGATGGGATTAGATACACGGCTCAGCAGACAGTATCACACAGGATAGGATTAGATACACGGCTCAGCAGACAGTATCACACAGGATAGGATTAGATACACGGCTCAGCAGACAGTATCACACAGGATAGGATTAGATACACAGCTCAGCAGACAGTATCACACAGGATAGGATTAGATACACAGCTCAGCAGACAGTATCACACAGGATAGGATTAGATACACAGCTCAGCAGACAGTATCACACAGGATAGGATTAGATACACGGCTCAGCAGGCAGTATCACACAGGATAGGATTAGATACACGGCTCAGCAGGCAGTATCACACAGGATAGGATTAGATACACGGCTCAGCAGACAGTATCACACATGATGGGATTAGATACACAGCTCAGCAGACAGTATCACACATGATGGGATTAGATACTCGGTTCAGCAGACAGTATCACACATGATGGGATTAGATACACGGCTCAGCAGACAGTATCACACAGGATGGGATTAGATACTCGGTTCAGCAGACAGTATCACACAGGATAGGATTAGATACTCGGTTCAGCAGACAGTATCACACATGATGGGATTAGATACACGGCTCAGCAGACAGTATCACACAGGATAGGATTAGATACAACAGCTCAGCAGGCAGTATCACACATGATGGGATTAGATACACGGCTCAGCAGGCAGTATCACACAGGATAGGATTAGATACACAGCTCAGCAGACAGTATCACACAGGATAGGATTAGATACACGGCTCAGCAGACAGTATCACACAGGATAGGATTAGATACACGGCTCAGCAGACAGTATCACACAGGATAGGATTAGATACACAGCTCAGCAGACAGTATAACACAGGAGAGGATTAGATACATGGCTCAGCAGACAGTATCACACAGGATAGGATTAGATACACAGCTCAGCAGACAGTATAACACAGGAGAGGATTAGATACATGGCTCAGCAGACAGTATCACACAGGATAGGATTAGATACACAGCTCAGCAGACAGTATCACACAGGATAGGATTAGATACACGGCTCAGCAGACAGTATCACACAGGATAGGATTAGATACACGGCTCAGCAGACAGTATCACACAGGATAGGATTAGATACACAGCTCAGCAGGCAGTATCACACATGATAGGATTAGATACACGGCTCAGTAGACAGTATAACACAGGAGAGGATTAGATACATGGCTCAGCAGACAGTATCACACAGGAGAGGATTAGATACATGGCTCAGCAGACAGTATCACACAGGATAGGATTAGATACACAGCTCAGCAGACAGTATCACACATGATAGGATTAGATACACGGCTCAGTAGACAGTATAACACAGGAGATGATTAGATACATGGCTCAGCAGACAGTATCACACAGGATAGGATTAGATACACAGCTCAGTAGACAGTATCACACACTGGGATTAGATACACAGCTCAGCAGACAGTATCACACAGGATAGGATTAGATACACGGCTCAGTAGACAGTATCACACACTGGGATTAGATACACGGCTCCGCAGACATTATCACACATGATGGGATTAGATACACGGCTCAGCAGACAGTATCACACTATAGGATTAGATACAGCAGCTCTGTAGACCGAATGGTCGTGACCCGAGTATGTAAGTAGCGGGGTGCTGTTGGTGGGTGGCTGTATACACGCCGGGTGCTGTTGGCGGGCGGCATGTGGCTAAATATACCCAGGTAGCGGACATGTGGGTGTTGCGGGCACAGCTGCTGTTCTGCATCTGTCGGGTCTCTCGGCTGCAGCTGTTTCTTGGGGTTCTTCTCCACATTCCTCGTATGTCGAGACGCAAGAGAGCGCCGTACCGGAGAGACTGCGGGCACACAGGGGCAGTATGATGGCGCCATTCATGGCTCTGTCCGCCATGCCAAGCTCAGGCTGGCCGTATCGGGCGCACCAGAGAGCGGGGTTTCAGGGGCTTCACCTTAGACTAGTGTACGCTCCGGGGCTGAACACCACTACTCCCACAATGCAAGTCAGCGGGACAGAAAGGTGGGCAGCAGCGGCCGGAGCAGAATCATGAGTGCAGCTCTGGATGTGACTACTGATTAGTCAGTGACCCCCATAAGACGCTGAGGGGCGGAGTGGCAACCTGCGGCGGTGACAAGCTCTTCACTTCCTCTTCGTCTCAGGAAAGAGGCGGCCGACGCTCAGGAAGGGCTTCCACCGTAACCGCGAGCGAACGCGTCCGCGGCCTCAGCGGTAGTAATGTGAGAACCGACCAGAGCGCCCACCGTGATTCAACGGGGGCAACTTCTGATGAGTCAGCACAACTGGACCAACGTGCGGCGGCGGCGCCTCTGGTGCGCCACATCCTCTTTACGTGTTCAGCACCTAGAATACCTCAAGGAGAAGCAGAAAACCGCGCGACCGACTCCGTAACCGCCGGACGGGACGGCAGGATGGCATCGCTGGAGCGACGAGGGTGTTCAGGGGGCACGCGGGGCAGTCAGGGGGTCTCAGCCCAGGAATGGCAGATCACACCCCCTCCACAAAGGGTTAAAGAGGACCAGAAGAGCCGATACGGATGACAGCGCGTCTAAGTGGGCTTTTACACGGCTCGATCCGCGCCGGATGATGAGCGCCAATCAACAAGATCAGCGATCGTTTAAATAGCCTTCCCACTGACCGCCGATCGCTTGTCCCCCGTAACGGTCAGCGCCGTCACCCAACAGACAGGCGGGCAAAACAGCGCAAAACTTGTATCACTGTGCGGCAGAAGAACATCTCCTGGTCAGATGGAGCCAGATTTATGCTGCTGCTGGGAGGTCAGAATTTGGCACAAGCAGCATGAATCGCTGACCCCTTCCTGTCAGAACATGTCAGCACCGCCATCTAATCTGTGGCAACTACAAGAAGCTTCCTGTCCGCAGGGGCCGGTATTCCTGCAGAACCATTTCATCCCTGAGTGGAATCTGAAGAAGCAGGATGAATCGCTGCGGATCTGATGGCGAAGGACGGGGCTGATAACGGGGCGGTCATGTGACACGTCATGAGTTTGTCGCGGCGTATGCAGTACACGCCTCCACTGCGGAGAACCTCTACGGATACGTGATGGCGATCGCCGCGAGGTTTCTACACTTCTTGTCACACATCTCAATGAAGAACACTGAAGGCAGAGTCTCCATAGCCTGAAATGGCTGATAACAGGGAACAGTAGTGGGCAGACTACAGTGTAACGCCCCTTTAAGCCCAGCAGTAGTATTCGCGGCCGCTGGCGCCGAGGCTGTAATGAGAGTCCTCTTCCTGGACAGGATGACTCCGGGGTCACTGCGTCATGTGATCCCGAGGCTCCAGCAAACGCATGGTTAAACTATCGCAACTTCATTTTAAAGGAACAGTACACCCGTTATCTACTGCTCTCTGTTATCAGCCATGTCCAGCAGGAAAGGGAGTTGCCCATCCCCCTTCAATCACAGCAACCCCAAGCGAGTGCGATGGGTTCGGTGAGAAAAACGCGTTTCGCCAAATCTGATTTTTCACCCGCATGAAAATGACAAGTCGTTTCAACGAGAAGATTTACAAAGCGGACGGCGCCGCGGCGACACGAGCGGAACGGCAGAATAACGCGGCTCACGGAATCGCTGCAAGAGAAAAGTCGCGCCTGTGAACAACGCTCGCAAATAACGGACGCCATTTCTGTGCGAGTGAGCGAATGATGTCTCGGGTGCTTGTAAACAGGCGCCGCGCTCGCCGCGGTGTTTTAGCGCTGCCGCTGACTTACAAGGGCGATTCAGTCCGTAATACGCACGTTTGACGCCACAACGCAGGTCTGTGGGGTTCATGCTGCGTTACACGGAGCGGAGGCTCCTCTGGTCCCTCACAGAGGTTTCGGCTTCCCCACTGTGGGCGGCCATGTTTCTCGTCCTCTCTCGGACCCGGGGGCGGGGCTGACTGCTCCTAGCCCCGCCCTCCTGTCAGAAGGGGGCGGTCCCCCATCCAGTGACACCTTCTAGTTGGCGATCTCCTTTAGGAGAGAATCGCACGAGTTCTGTGTTTTGCGCGACACGCGGGACTCTGCGAGGTATTAACCCATTGCTGACAGCGGTGAATTCTCACAGCCGTTTTCCTCTGACAGCGATTCTGCGGGACGGAATAACCGACGCTCCGTTTTGCGTGATTTCATAGAAAATTCATTATTTGCATCGCACTTACATGAAACTCGCAGATTTCGTGTTTACCGCGAATGAGATGCGATTTAAATTTTTTCATACTGAAACACGCGATTTTCACTCACGTAAAAAGACGCATCGCAGCGGCGCAGAAATCGCCAATCTGTATCCGCAGGAGCGTGTCCGAACAATATCGCACGTGTCAATACGGCCGGAGGGCTGCTTTACACGGACAGTATTCCCCTGGAGTTTTGCGCACTGTGAGACGCACAGGCTGCGATTTTACAGCGGATCCGTTTACGTCTGCGATTTTCCTCTTGAAGCGACACTATGAGACGGAAAAACTGCAGCGCGTCCACCAAATTGCAGAAAACTCACCCATTATTTGCTACGGGCGAGTTAAAAACATGGCGCCGCGCTGGAGTCGCCGTAGGCGGAGGCTTCGTGCGGGCGATGGCGCTTGAAATTCTTCCTACTGAAAAAAACAATAGTCACGCATGAAAAGCGCGTTTACAAGCGCGATACCGCTCCGTGTTTCTCCGCCTTGGGGCTCATTCGCACGGCGACAGCGGGACTCAGTTGTGCAAATACACTGCGCATTTATGCGACCCCAAACCGCTTATGCGCGCGTACTCAGAGGGCCCGTGTATCCGCTGCGCAAATCTGCTGTGAATATGCGGCTTCCTGAGTATTTGCGCTGGAACGCTCTCTTCAACAGCCTATTGCGGTACGTAATACGCAACAAGGCGGGACGCTCATTTTTTTCACGCAATCGTCCCATGATAACAGGCGCCCACGCGAACGAGCGTACTGAGATCGGGGGGCTCTACTCACCGTGTAATACGTGGCGCAAATCTGCCCGGCGGCACGAGCCAAACGCTCTGAACTTTTCTTCTCTCTACAAACTTTTACGTTGAGGTTACTGTCCCTTTAAGTGGTCCGGGCTCACGGTGGTCTCCAGCCTGCAGCTGCGCCACACAGAGCGCCTTTATACCCAGTCAGACATGCGGGTTCGTGACGCCATCTTTGTGATTCAGTAAAGCTCAGTGGGAACCGATACGGTATTTGTGCCGCCGCGACGAACGCCTCATTCCACGGAACAGCTGGAGGGACTCCCTGATGCTCCGACCTCGGCGACGGCGATGAGACCCGCAAGTATGCCCCCCGAGCTGCCCGACAACCGCCTGTAGACTCTTACCGGGCACGAGACTGGCACCAGTGGGGGGTGAGGGGTGCGGGCGAGGGGGGGGGGGAGTTTGGTTAGAGAATTTTTGTATTAAAAAAAGTATCTAATCACGCCGAACGTAAACGCGAGAACAGAAGCCGCGGTCCTGTGACTCGCTGACGGCGGTCTGTGAAGGACGCCGCTGATCGCTGGCGACTTAAGATCTTCTGGTTTCCCCAGGAGGAGGCGCAGTGCCTTATCATACGCCCGTGTGGCTTCGCACTCGCGCCCGTCTATTCTCGGCTGCCGTTTGCGTCTGATGACATCACACTACAATCGCGCAATTTTCCTTAGGGAACTTTTTAAGACTTGTTGCGCCTCCCACTGCGCTCATCATCCAGATCAGGGCAGCCGCCCGCCGGACCCTACAGACAGGACTGCAGAAGATTGTAAGCTCTTGGGTACGAGGCCTCACAAGTCTCTGGGCCCAAATGACGCAACGTCCTCTGGAGGTCATGTGATGCTGGGATGGGCGAATGGGAAATGGCGCCATTCTGAATCTGCCCTATTTTCCATACAGCCGGCGGCGGACGCATCAACAGTGCGACTAGCGGAGGGGCAGCGCTGTATGTGCCACAAGTGACCGCCATGCTGGGGCGCTACCGAGTCATGATATTACGGCCCGACACTCGAATATACAAGCGCTAGCAGGTCAGCTGATGCGGCGCCCGCGACGAACTCCACATTTGCAGCCATGTTTGCGCCATTTTCCGGAAGGGTTGCTACTTACAGGACGCAGAGGGCGTAGGCGCCGGTGACGCTCTCGCTGTCTCGCACCAGGAAGCTACCGTCTCGCCCCGCTTTGGCCAGCAGCTCCTCGGCGGCCGCCCGGCTCAGGTCACGGTGGTACCAGGGCAGCGCCATGTTCCCGGCTGCGCCCGCCGCTGGCACGCTGCTGCAGCTCATCGCCATCGCTGCAAAACTCCAAAAGCAAAAATAATCAAAAACTGCAGCAAAAAAACGGGAGAAAAAGCAGAAAAACACAAATAACGGGAAATCCAAAAAGTAGAAAAGTGCAGAAGAGGAGAAGCCGGGAGCCCCGCGAGAGCCCCGGGCGGCAGCAGCGGAGACCCCGCGCCCACCGGGCAGGAGGCCGCAGTCAGCGGGCGCACGGAGGGCGCAGCCCGGGCGCACAGCGGAGCCCCATCCCGCGGCCGCAAAGAGGAAGCGCCGAACTGAGAGCCGCCGCCTCCAACCCGGACATCAGCGGCGCCCCCGGGTGGCCACAGCGCGGCACTGCAGCCACAGCGGGAAGCGCGGAACAACCCGCTGCAAGCGGCGCTCACTGCTGTGTACACTGCAAACACCGAGCACTGCAGCCACCCCTCACTATATACACACACCGAGCACCCCTCACTATATACACTGCACACACCGAGCACTGTCTACACCCCTCACTATATATACACTGCAAACACCGAGCACCCCTCACTATATACACTGCACACACCGAGCACTGTCTACACCCCTCACTATATATACACTGCAAACACCGAGCACCCCTCACTATATACACTGCACACACCGAGCACTGTATACACCCCTCACTATATACACTGTATACACCCCTCACTATATACACTGCACACACCCCTCACTATATACACTGCACACACCGAGCACTGTATACACCCCTCACTATATACACTGCACACACCGAGCACTGTATACACCCCTCACTATATACACTGCACACACCGAGCACTGTATACACCCCTCACTATATACACTGCACACACCGAGCACTGTCTACACCCCTCACTATATATACACTGCAAACACCGAGCACCCCTCACTATATACACTGCACACACCGAGCACTGTATACACCCCTCACTATATACACTGTATACACCCCTCACTATATACACTGCACACACCCCTCACTATATACACTGCACACACCGAGCACTGTATACACCCCTCACTATACACACTGCACACACCGAGCACTGTATACACCCCTCACTGCTAACTATATACACCCCTCACTATATACACTGCACACACCCCTCACTATATACACTGCACACACCGAGCACTGTATACACCCCTCACTATACACACTGCACACACCGAGCACTGTATACACCCCTCACTATATACACTGCACACACCGAGCACTGTCTACACCCCTCACTATATATACACTGCAAACACCGAGCACCCCTCACTATATACACTGCACACACCGAGCACTGTATACACCGCACACACCGAGCACCCCTCACTATATACACTGCACACACACAGAGCACTGTATACACCCCTCACTATATACACTGCACACACCGAGCACTGTATACACCCCTCACTATATACACTGCACACACCGAGCACTGTATACACCCCTCACTATATACACTGCACACACACAGAGCACTGTATACACCCCTCACTATATACACTGCACACACCCCTCACTATATACACTGCACACACCGAGCACTGTATACACCCCTCACTATATACACTGCACACACCCCTCACTATATACACTGCACACACCGAGCACTGTATACACCCCTCACTATATACACTGCAAACACCGAGCACTGCAGACACCCCTCACTATATACACTGCACACACACAGAGCACTGTATACACCCCTCACTATATACACTGCACACACCGAGCACTGTATACACCCCTCACTATATACACTGCACACACACAGAGCACTGTATACACCCCTCACTATATACACTGCACACACCCCTCACTATATACACTGCACACACCGAGCACTGTATACACCCCTCACTATATACACTGCACACACCCCTCACTATATACACTGCACACACCGAGCACTGTATACACCCCTCACTATATACACTGCACACACCCCTCACTATATACACTGCACACACCGA
Organism: Eleutherodactylus coqui; assembly: GCA_035609135.1. Lineage (NCBI taxonomy): Eukaryota > Metazoa > Chordata > Amphibia > Anura > Eleutherodactylidae > Eleutherodactylus > Eleutherodactylus coqui. The sequence continues at coordinate 519,954,253 of CM069405.1, forward strand.
GCACTGTATACACCCCTCACTATATACACTGCACACACCGAGCACTGCTAACTATATACTCTGCACACACCGAGCACTGTATACACCCCTCACTATATACACTGCAAACACCGAGCACTGCAGACACCCCTCACTATATACACTGCACACACACCTCACTATATACACTGCACACACACCGAGCACTGTATACACCCCTCACTATATACACTGCACACACCCCTCACTATATACACTGCACACACACCGAGCACTGTATACACCCCTCACTATATACACTGCACACACACCGAGCACAATATACACCCCTCACTATATACACTGCACACACCGAGCACTGTATACACCCCTCACTGTATACACTGCACACACCGGGCACTGTATACACCCCTCACTATATACACTGCAAACACTGAGCACTGCAGACACCCCTCACTATATACACTGCACACACACAGAGCACTGTATACACCCCTCACTATATACACTGCACACACCCCTCACTATATACACTGCACACACCGAGCACTGTAGACACCCCTCACTATATACACTGCACACACCGAGCACTGTCTACACCCCTCACTATATATACACTGCAAACACCGAGCACCCCTCACTATATACACTGCACACACCGAGCACTGTATACACCGCACACACCGAGCACCCCTCACTATATACACTGCACACACCGAGCACTGTATACACCCCTCACTATATACACTGTATACACCCCTCACTATATACACTGCACACACCCCTCACTATATACACTGCACACACACAGAGCACTGTATACACCCCTCACTATATACACTGCACACACCGAGCACTGTATACACCCCTCACTATATACACTGCACACACCGAGCACTGTATACACCCCTCACTATATACACTGCACACACAGAGCACTGTATACACCCCTCACTATATACACTGCACACACCCCTCACTATATACACTGCACACACCGAGCACTGTATACACCCCTCACTATATACACTGCACACACCCCTCACTATATACACTGCACACACCGAGCACTGTATACACCCCTCACTATATACACTGCAAACACCGAGCACTGCAGACACCCCTCACTATATACACTGCACACACACAGAGCACTGTATACACCCCTCACTATATACACTGCACACACCGAGCACTGTATACACCCCTCACTATATACACTGCACACACACAGAGCACTGTATACACCCCTCACTATATACACTGCACACACCCCTCACTATATACACTGCACACACCGAGCACTGTATACACCCCTCACTATATACACTGCACACACCCCTCACTATATACACTGCACACACCGAGCACTGTATACACCCCTCACTATATACACTGCACACACCCCTCACTATATACACTGCACACACCGAGCACTGTATACACCCCTCACTATATACACTGCACACACCGAGCACTGCTAACTATATACTCTGCACACACCGAGCACTGTATACACCCCTCACTATATACACTGCAAACACCGAGCACTGCAGACACCCCTCACTATATACACTGCACACACACCTCACTATATACACTGCACACACACCGAGCACTGTATACACCCCTCACTATATACACTGCACACACCCCTCACTATATACACTGCACACACACCGAGCACTGTATACACCCCTCACTATATACACTGCACACACACCGAGCACAATATACACCCCTCACTATATACACTGCACACACCGAGCACTGTATACACCCCTCACTGTATACACTGCACACACCGGGCACTGTATACACCCCTCACTATATACACTGCAAACACTGAGCACTGCAGACACCCCTCACTATATACACTGCACACACACAGAGCACTGTATACACCCCTCACTATATACACTGCACACACCCCTCACTATATACACTGCACACACCGAGCACTGTATACACCCCTCACTATATACACTGCAAACACCGAGCACTGTATACACCCCTCACTATATACACTGCACACACCCCTCACTATATACACTGCACACACCGAGCACTGTATACACCCCTCACTATATACACTGCACACACCGAGCACTGTATACACCCCTCACTATATACACTGCACACACCGAGCACTGTATACACCCCTCACTATATACACTGCACACACCGAGCACTGTATACACCCCTCACTATATACACTGCACACACACCGAGCACTGCTAACTATATACACTGCACACACCGAGCACTGCTAACTATATACACTGCACACACCGAGCACTGCTAACTATATACACTGCACACACCGAGCACTGCAGACACCCCTCACTATATACACTGCACACACCGAGCACAGTATACACTCCTCACTATATACACTGCACACACCGAGCACAGTATACACTCACTATATACACTGCACACACCGAGCACTGCAGACACCCCTCACTATATACACTGCACACACCCCTCACTATATACACTGCACACACCGAGCACAGTATACACCCCTCACTATATACACTGCACACACACAGAGCACTGTATACACCCCTCACTATATACACTGCACACACACAGAGCACTGTATACACCCCTCACTATATACACTGCACACACCCCTCACTATATACACTGCACACACCGAGCACTGCAGACACCCCTCACTATATACACTGCACACACCGAGCACAGTATACACTCCTCACTATATACACTGCACACACCGAGCACAGTATACACTCACTATATACACTGCACACACCGAGCACTGCAGACACCCCTCACTATATACACTGCACACAACCCTCACTATATACACTGCACACACCGAGCACAGTATACACCCCTCACTATATACACTGCACACACCGAGCACTGCACACACCCCTCACTGCTAACTATATACACTGCACGCTGTATACACCCCTCACTATATATACTGAGCACTGCAGACACCCCTCACTGCTAACTATATACACTGCACGCTGTATACACCCCTCACTATATACACTGCACACACCGAGCACTGCAGACACCCCTCACTGCTAACTATATACACTGCACACACCGAGCACTGTATACACCCCTCACTGCTAACTATATACACTGCACACACCGAGCACTGCAGACACCCCTCACTGCTAACTATATACACTGCACGCTGTATACACCCCTCACTATATACACTGCACACAACGAGCACTGCAGACACCCCTCACCGCTAACTATATACACTGCACACACCGAGCACTGCAGACACCCCTCACTGCTAACTATATACACTGCACGCTGTATACACCCCTCACTATATACACTGCACGCTGTATACACCCCTCACTATATACACTGCACGCTGTATACACCCCTCACTATATACACTGCACACACCGAGCACTGCAGACACCCCTTACTGCTAACTATATACACTGCACGCTGTATACACCCCTCACTATATACACTGCACACACATCGAGCACTGTATACACCCCTCACTATATACACTGCACACACACCGAGCACTGTATACACCCCTCACTATATACACTGCACACACCGAGCACTGCAGACACACCTCACTGCTAACTATATACACTGCACACACCGAGCACTGTATACACCCCTCACTGCTAACTATATACACTGCACACACCGAGCACTGCAGACACCCCTCACTGCTAACTATATACACTGCACGCTGTATACACCCCTCACTATATACACTGCACACACCGAGCACTGCAGACACCCCTCACTGCTAACTATATACACTGCACACACCGAGCACTGCAGACACCCCTCACTGCTAACTATATACACTGCACGCTGTATACACCCCTCACTATATACACTGCACGCTGTATACACCCCTCACTATATACACTGCACGCTGTATACACCCCTCACTATATACACTGCACACACCGAGCACTGCAGACACCCCTTACTGCTAACTATATACACTGCACGCTGTATACACCCCTCACTATATACACTGCACACACCGAGCACTGTATACACCCCTCACTATATACACTGCACACACACCGAGCACTGTATACACCCCTCACTATATACACTGCACACACCGAGCACTGTATACAACCCTCACTATATATACTGCACACACCGAGCACTGTATACACCGAGCACTGTATACACTGCACACACTGATCACTGTATACACCCCTCACTATATACACTGCACACACCGAGCACTGTATACACCCCTCACTGTATACACTGCACCCCCCGAGCACTGTATACACCCCTCACTATATACACTGCACACACACCGAGCACTGTATACACCCCTCACTATATACACTGCACACACCAAGCACTGTATACACCCCTAACTATATACACTGCACACACCGAGCACAGTATACACTCCTCACTATATACACTGCACACACCGAGCACAGTATACACTCCTCACTATATACACTGCACACACCGAGCACAGTATACACTCCTCACTATATACACTGCACACACCGAGCACTGTATACACCCCTCACTATATACACTGCACACTCCTCACTATATACACTGCACACACACCAAGCACTGTATACACCCCTCACTATATACACTGCACACACACCAAGCACTGTATACACCCCTCACTATATACACTGCACACACACCGAGCACTGCAGAGAACCCTCACTATATACACTGCACACACACCGAGCACTGTATACACCCCTCACTATATACACTACACACACACCGAGCACTGCAAACACCCCTCACTATATATACTGCACACACCGAGCACTGTATACACCCCTCACTATATACACTGCAAACACCGAGCACAGTATACACTCCTCACTATATACACTGCACACACCGAGCACAGTATACACTCCTCACTATATACACTGCACACACCAATCGCAGTATACACCCCTCACTATATACACTGCACACACCGAGCACTGTATACACCCCTCACTATATACACTGCACACACCGAGCACTGTATACACACCTCACTATACACACTGCACACACCGAGCACTGTATACACCCCTCACTATATACACTGCAGACACCGAGCACTGTATACACCCCTCACTATATGCACTGCATACACCGAGCACAGTATACACTCCTCACTATATACACTGCATACACCGAGCACAGTATACACTCCTCACTATATACACTGCACACACCTCACTATATACACTGCACACACCGATCGCAGTATACACCCCTCACTATATACACTGCACACACCGAGCACTATATACACCCCTCACTATATACACTGCACACACCGAGCATTGCAAACACCCCTCACTATATACACTGCACACACCAAGCACTGTATACACCCCTCACTATATACACTGCACACACCGAGCACAGTATACACTCCTCACTATATACACTGCACACACCGAGCTCAGTATACACCCCTCACTATATACACTGCACACACACTGAGCACTGTATACTCCTCACTATATACACTGCACACACCGAGCACTGTATACACCCCTCACTATACACACTGCACACACCGAGCACTGTATACACCCCTAACTATATACACTGCACACACCGAGCACTGTATACACCCCTCACTATATACACTGCACACACCGAGCACTGCATACACCCCATACTATATACATTGCACACACCGAGCACTGCACACACCCCTCACTATATACACTGCACACACCGAGCACTGTATACAACCCTCACTATATACACTGCACGCTGTATACACCCCTCACTATATACACTGCACACACCGAGCACTGTATACACCCCTCACTATATACACTGCACACACCGAGCACAGTATACACTCCTCACTATATACACTGCACACACCGAGCACAGTATACACTCCTCACTATATACACTGCACACACCGAGCACTGTATACAACCCTCACTATATACACTGCACACACCGAGCACTGCAAACACCCCTCACTATATACACTGCACACACCGAGCACTGCAAACACCCCTCACTATATACACTGCACACACCGAGCACTGCACACAACCCTCACTATATACACTGCACACACTGAGCACAGTATACACCCCTCACTATATACACTGCACACACCGAGCACTGCAGACACCCCTCACTATATACACTGCACACACCGAGCACTGGAGGCACCCCTCACCATTTACACTGCACACACCGAGCACTGCATACACCCTCACTATATACACTGCACACACCGAGCACAGTATACACCCCTCACTATATACACTGCACACACCGAGCACTGTATACACCCCTCACTATATACACTGCACACACACCGAGCACTGTATACACCCCTCACTATATACACTGCACACACACCGAGCACAGTGTACACCCCTCACTATATACACTGCACACACCGAGCACTGCACACAACCCTCACTATATACACTGCACACACCGAGCACTGCACACAACCCTCACTATATACACTGCACACACCGAGCACTGCACACACACCCCTCACTATATACACTGCACACACCGAGCACTGCACACAACCCTCACTATATACACTGCACACACCGAGCACTGTATACACCCCTCACTATATACACTGCACACACCGAGCACTGTATACACCCCTCACTATATACACTGCACACACCGAGCACTGCACACAACCCTCACTATATACACTGCACACACCGAGCACTGCACACACCCCTCACTATATACACTGCACACACCGAGCACGGTATACACCCCTCACTATACACACTGCACACACCGAGCACTGCATACAACCCTCACTATATACACTGCACACACCGAGCACTGCACACACCCCTCACTATATACACTGCACACACCGAGCACTGCACACCCCCCTCACTATATACATTGCACACACCCCTCACTATACACACTGCACACACCGAGCACTGTATACACCCCTCACTATATACTCTGCACACACCCCTCACTATATACACTGCACACACCGAGCACTGCACACACCCCTCACTATATACACTGCACACACCGAGCACTGTATACAACCCTCACTATACACACTGCACACACCGAGCACTGCATACACCCCTCACTATATACACTGCACACACCGAGCATAGTATACATCCCTCACTAATCACTGCATAGACATATAACCGCACTCACAGCTCACCGCAGTCATGGCCAAGAGTTTAAAACTTTGTTTTTCTGCTCCAGTGCTGTTAGATCTTTTAGGCCTCCCTTTCACAAGCATATGGCCACTGTGTATTACATATTACATATGGTCACTGTGTATTACATATTACATATGGCCACCGTGTATTACATATGGCCACCGTGTATTACATATGGTCACTGTGTATTACATATTACATATGGTCACTGTGTATTACATATAACATATGGCCACTGTGTATTACATATTACATATGGTCACTGTGTATTACATATAACATATGGTCACTGTGTATTACATATGGTCAATGCGGCTCCGTGCTGTCGGATTTGAAGCTGCGCTTTCCCGGTGTAAATCCTGCGGTTTTTCACTGCTGCAAAACCGCAAGATTGCGCCCTGTGAGAACCCAGCCTGAAAGGGGAATCCCCTGGCCGAGCGAAGCGGCAGCGACAGGCGGACCCGTGACCAATACGTTATTGGGGTCCGCTTGGTTTCCGCTCAGCTGCCTGGCATTTTACCGGAAGATTGCGCGCTGCACGCAGGACTTTACCTTCTGGGATTTGGTGCCGGATGATCCGACCGGAGGCGCCGGCGCAGACGTGACAGCAGCGTCAGGCTCAGTTCACACCGGCGTGGGGCCTCCGTCATAATTCTGTTCCTTCTCTCCTTTTCGGAGCAGAGAAATAGAATTAAAACGTAAATAAACGGATGCGTCTTCCCTCCCGGATGTCGCTGAGCGCGGCGCCGGCACTGCTGGCAGTTTGCGGGATAAATATGTTAAATTAAATCTATTATCACCACTTTTTTGTACGTTTTTTCATGGCGTGCGCGGCGCAGGGTAAATAATGCGCGACGTTGTTTCTCTGACGGCTCTGACGCAGCAATTACATTTAAATTTTTTTTTACATACCGGTAGTAATGGGTGGGGGGGGGGGGGGAATTTTCACATTTTTATTTCTATTTTGTCTTACACTTTTTATTTCTGACCCACGGGGGGGGGGACACTTCATTCTCAGCATCTTTTCTCATTCTTCCAGTACAGCAGAGACTGAGCCTCACAGGCCACCATAGCTGTCAAGCCTCTGGGTGCCATAGCAACCCATAGGGACCCCGCAATCATACTACGGGGGTCCGATGGGTGACAGAGGGAGCCCCTTCCCTCTGTCAGCCTTTTACATGCTGCAGTCACACATCACAACGTGTAATCTGTTAAACTGTTAGAGCAAGTGCATGGCTTCTAATGCAGCGCCTATAAAATACATATGGGCAGTCATTAAGGGGTTAAAGAAAGGAAAAGTTGCAAAAAGGGTTTTTTTTACATTATTTAAAATATTTGTTTTATTTTTTCTGCATCCTTATATCCCTGTAGTGATCGCACTGATAATACGGTGCAGTACTTCTGTACTGCGATGTATTGTTGCTAATCGTAGCGATCACAGGCCGTGACGGACCAGGACGCTGTTAGCGATGGGTTGATGATGTCACCGAGGAAGCGCCATCCCTCTGTGAACCTTTTCCATGCCGTGAGGTACATTGCTTGCGGCATGTATGGGATTAACAGCGGGCATCGCTGTTATCGCTGCTTCCGTTGTGTTGCAGCGGAGGCTGTCAGTCCCGCTGCGGATGGCGTAGGGGTCAGATTCTGATCCAGCGCCATCTGTAGGACATAAGCTTACATCCTGGGGAGGAAGGGGTTAAGAATCGCAGACCCCTTCCTGTCAGCCGGACAGAACATGTCAGCACCGCCATCTAATCTACAGCAACTACGAGAAGCTTCCTGTCCGCAGGGGCCGACATTCCTGCAGAACGGTTTTATCCCCTCACGGGATCTACGCCACGATGAATGGCTGCCGTTGTGAAGGCCGAAGGAGTCCAATGCTGTTAGATGGAGGGTATGAAAGGGGCGGTCAGCGCCTGCCCTACGTGTGGCGGCGTTAGGTTAGTGGTTTGGCCTCTGTGCACCACAAGTCACAGCAGGCTCCCTGAGGAGGATGGTGGTTGCGAGGCCCCATTTCTTTTGCTGCCCCAACCCACCAATCACAGCACAGCTTATATTTCGGAACCTGCTGGGGTAAAATGTAAGCTGCGCTGTGATTGGTCGCTCGGGGCCGCAGAGGAGATGTGAGGAGTCTGTGTGTCCTTGTTCGGCCGCAGCCATAGAATATGTCACCATATAGACCCGGCTCCATCCGGCCTAGCGGAGGACCCCGGACGTACCGGGCAGAGGAGTCATTGCCTATCCATATCATAGAGGAGACCTGCCAGGGTGCGAGACCCCCAAAGCTTCTGAGAGCGGGGTCCCCGCACGTCCCGGAGGGAGGGCAGCCGCACCATCCATGTCAATGGGACCGTCAAACGTAGCCGAGCTGAAGCGCCCAGTGATCATTAGCAGTCCCACTGTGACGGATGAAAACCACGTGCGGCCGACACCCTGCTGGCCGCCAACGGAAGCACCGCTGGCTGTTGCAGTCGGACATCACTTTGGGGAAGTAGCGATCCTCAGAGTTTCTCCTATTGTTTTCAATGGGTACCCTGGTATCGCACCGCGGGCCCCTCCCCCCCGATGCGCTGCTGCTGCCGGCCCCTCCCCCCTGATGCGCTGCTGCTGCCGGCCCCACTGAAAACAATAAGTGCTGCGATGCAAAGGCGCGCCTAAAGAGCGGACATGCCGCAACTAAAGAATGGCGCATGTATACAACCCCGTTCAACAGAATGGAGTTCGCATTCTCCGTCTCGCACCGCACTAATCTTGGGCGATTTTCTCAGCTGTGTGAAATCAGCCGAATACGTGAGACACAGCCGCCCGTGTGAGCGCGACCCCCCACCGCGCCGGGAGATGCGCAGCACACACTTCATAGGCTGCAGAAAGCTCTGAAGTCACCATCAGCCACCATATCCCTTAGTGTATGCAGGTCTGCAGGTGGCCACTAGAGGGCAGCAGAGGCCACTGTACTCCGCTGGCCTTTGCCTCCAATAACTGCTGGTTAACCATTACACCGAGATAACAGGCACTGCAGTGTATTATCACATTGGGCTGTCGCTGCGCCGGGACCTTGTACCTCAGTGCAGTACGGCTGCACGCACACGGGCGAGGGCGATATCGCGCTGAGAACATCGGGTGATAGGGCGCTGGCCAACGTGTGAAGTGTTTGTAATAAAAAATTGCATTGCTTCTGTGACATTGCAATCCTCCGGCGCTCTGAAGCTCATTAGTCTAATTAGCCATCTCACTCAGCGTGTCTGTTTGCAGCGCTCTAATAAACGTGCCCTGCGGACGGTAAAGTGCGCTGATGCATGCGCAAAAAAGCGTGGTTCATGCCACAAATACGAAGCGCTCGTGTGAGAGGGGCTTCAGGGTCCGTGCCCGTAGGGGGCGCGTCTGCACTACAAGCTACACGGGCGCGATGGGAAAACCAACTTATCCACACAGTGCAGAAAACGTCACAACCCGACCCGCAGCGCTTCACGTGGATCCCGCCCCTCATCTCCCACGCCATTTATGTGGATTCGCGGAGGGCGCAAGGCATTGTCATGGGAATACAGCCCTCTGTCACTGCGGGGGACCGGCCTCTCCGGATGTCACAGCCGCGGCAGGCACTTGCGAGGATCCTCCCATTAAAAACAATGGCGCTGAGATGTGAGAGTGCGCAGGGAGATAGAACATGCCGCGGTTTGCTTACCGCCGTGCCATGTGGGAAAACATCTCATGTGTAGGACTCCGTTCACACGGACAGGGTTCATATTTGTGGGACTGAGACCTGAGGGGCCATTAGGGGAACATAGAATGGGGGCGTTGGAAGGACCCCCGGGGGCGTTGGAAGGACCCCCGGGGGCGTTGGAAGGACCCCCGGGGGCGTTGGAAGGACCCCCGGGGGCGTTGGAAGGACCCCCGGGGGCGTTGGAAGGACCCCCGGGGGCGTTGGAAGGACCCCCGGGGGCGTTGGAAGGACCCTGCTCAGTGCAGGCTCACTAAGTCACCCCAGGCAGCTGTTTCCCACCTCCAGTCCTCAGCGCCCCCAACAGGTCATGTCTTCAGGATATCCTATAGTAATTACATCGGTGGCAAGGTCTAAGGACCGACAATAAGTACATGACCGATACTGAGGAGATCCTGAAAACATGACCTGTTGGGAGCACTGCGGCCTCTAAAGACTTCCATTGAAGGAGAACTCCCCACCTCCCGTGGCAACCTGTTCCACTCATTGAGCCCCCTCACTAATATCTAATCTGTGTCTCCTCCCTTTCCGTTTCATCCCATTGCTTCTAGTCTTTCCTTGTGCAGATGAGAATAGGGCTGATCCCTCTGCACTGTGACAGCCCTTCAGATATTTGTAGACGGCTATTATAGAAGAAAAAAAATAATAATCCGCTATTTGATCCACGGACCAGACACAACTGAATTGCAGACCGGCCGTGGATTCCACAGGAAAGCAGGAATTAAAAAAAAAAAAAAAAGGAAGAGGTTCTGAGCATGCGCGCCAAAGCGCTGGCTAGGCTTCCGCCTACATCCACAGACCCAGACGGTTTAGCGCAGTGTCCGCAGCCAGGGTCAGATCCCACTGCAGACTCTCGCATACGGATCCGATCCGCCCATGGACATGAGGCCTAACGAAGAGAAGGGGGACAATCAGTCCGTGTGATCTAGACTCCGCGCTCTGTGTGATGCAGCGCACAAGAATCAGATCCCCCTCGCAGCACCGCGTCGGCGATTCTCAGGCGTCAGCAAATGCATGATGGAAAAGAAAAAAATAAAAATAGCCTCACCTGTGCGGCCGCAGCGTCCACGAGGGCCACGCAATTTATTTGGTCCACAGCAATAATATCCAGTATCACCCACAAACAGGGCACACCGCATGCTTCCCCCTTACAGCATCGCTGCAAGCTGGAAAACCGAACGTGTGAAAGGACACATTCACAATAATACGCTTGTTCCCACGCATCCGCAATGCACAGAAGTCGTGCGGGAAAGTCAGCGGTGTAATAGCGCTCCCAGAGCCACTGTTTGTGGATAGGAAGTACTGCCTCCGCAGCGGCCCGCACCCTCCGCTTAGTGAGCCAACAGCATATTTCACCCCACGGACACCATTTTATTAGTGGCTATGGCCCTTTAATAAACATCATCGAGTGCAAAAAAAAACCAAGCCGTTACATTGTTACCATCGAGATACATTCCATCTGTATTAGGTGCAGACACAATAATTAATAGTGGAATTAATGGTATGAAGTTCTGTGGCAGACATGACTCCATCCAGCAGGGCGGCAGCAGAGAGGCGCAGTCAGTTCCTGCAAGCAGTGATACACGGAGGGGTCTTGGGTTCCCCCACATTACAATGCCAACAGTGTGAAGAGAGGCACCAGCATCATGAGCAGCGCCAAGCGAAGGGAGTGGGCGGAGCCCTTGACAGCGGCGTAGTACTCCGCCACTCTGACGTTGGGGGTGACATCATCATTCTGGAACCAGAGCTGCATGCAGCGGCCGCTGCCCCGCGTGGACTCCGTGAACTTGTAGGAATTAGTCCAGACCTTCTCACAGAAGTCGCTGGCTGACGGGAAGACGGCGGTGAACTTGCGGCACGACGTCCCCAGCGGGCATTCATTGGTTCCTGTGAAGGGAGTAAAGTGGGAGCTACAGCTTTAAGGCGGCATTTATACGGAGCGGCACAAGATCGGGCTGAGGAACTTGAAAAATGTGATTTTCACTGCGAGTGAGAAAATTCAAGTTTAGTCAACAGGAAGACTTTAAAAAATTAAATTAAAAACGCTTCACCGCACGAATCGCGTCCGTACGTGCGAATCTTAATGCGCAGCAGCAGGCAGCGGGACAGCTCTGCGCCAAATCGCACAGCAGAGAAAACTCGCACACTGAAGAAAAAAAAAAAGTTCCACTTCTGTGCAAGTATCGTACATCTCGCAGTGCGCAGAACCTGCCCGCGTACATACAGGATAAGGCGGTCACGGACATTACAGCGGTGGCTCGGCAGCGCCACTCATGGCCTCGGAGGGCTCACTCACCCGACGTCCAGTTCCAGCCCTTGTGCCAGTTGTCCTTGCAGGTGTAGGCGGCGCTGCAGTCGTTGTACCAGGCCTCGCAGTCCTCCTTACACAGCGGGACGTCCAGGATCCGCTCCTTCCTCCACTGTTGGTCCGCCTGTACAAGCCAAAGAGAGCAACTACTGCAGTCACCTCCAGAGCTGAACTCACAAATGAACTGTTGCACTATTTAACCCCTTAGTGACGCCACCTATTTTGGCCATAAGGACAACAATTTTACTGCTTTACCATTCCCTTACGTTACGGCCCAACGTCAATTAGCCCCATTGAAAGGGTCTGTAGAGAGCTGTGGTGCATTGTGGGAGATTAACTGTAGTGGCGAATAGTACAACACCTCCTGAAATACAGCGCAGCAAATTAACCCCGTAGTGTCACAACTGATTCCCAACAACAGCCTTCATTGTGACTGCAGCTCTGGATGTGACTGGGGGAACCAATGATTTACCACAATAACTGGGACTGCAGCTTTGCTGGAAGAGGTAGGAGGTTATGGAGCTCCGCACCACCAGGGGACACAGCTGGAGACGTCCCCCAATAGACCCCCTTCTCACCTGCACAATCCAGGGCCCCAGGTTCGGGGAGCACTCGTAGAAACACGTGTCCTGGATGAAGTGCGTCTTGCACTGCTCAGACATGGTGCCGCAGTGATCCCAGTTAAAGTTATACAGGAAGGACTGGTCCTGGTGGGCAGCTTCAGAGGTGCTTGTAGTACAGCAGGACTTCAGCTTCCACGGAGTGCACTAAAGATAGAGACCAATCAGGAGCAACTGAATAGACAAGACTCCAATCACTGCCAAAGCAGCACAAAAAAATAATTAAATCATACCAGCAGCACCTAAAATTCTCGTACATAGGGGGCAGTATAATAGTAGTTATATTCTTGTACATAGGGGGCAGTATAATAGTAGTTATATTCTTGTACATAGGAGGCAGTATTATAGTAGTTATATTCTTGTACATAGGGGGCAGTATTATAGTAGTTATATTCTTGTACATAGGAGGCAGTATTATAGTAGTTATATTCTTGTACATAGGGGGCAGTAATATAGTAGTTATATTCTTGTACATAGGGGCAGTATTATAGTAGTTATATTCTCGTACATGGGGGCAGTATTATAGTAGTTATATTCTTGTACATAGGGGGCAGTATTATAGTAGTTATATTCTTGTACAGAGGGGGCAGTATTATAGTAGTTATATTCTTGTACATAGGGGGCAGTATTATAGTAGTTATATTCTTGTACATAGGGGGCAGTATTATAGTAGTTATATTCTTGTACATAGGAGCAGTATTATAGTAGTTATATTCTTGTACATAGGAGGCAGTATTATATTAGTTATATTCTTGTACATAGGGGGCAGTATTATAGTAGTTATATTCTTGTACATAGGGGGCTGTATTATAGTAGTTATATACTTGTACATAGGAGCAGTATTATAGTAGTTATATCCTTGTACATAGGAGGCAGTATTATAGTAGTTATATTCTTGTACATAGGGGGCAGTATTATAGTAATTTTATTCTTGTACATAGGAGCAGTATTATAGTAGTTATATTCTTGTACATAGGGGACAGTATTATAGTAGTTATATTCTTGTACATAGGGGGCAGTATTATAGTAGTTATATTCTTGTACATAGGAGGCAGTATTATAGTAGTTATATTCTTGTACATAGTAACAGTATTATAGTAGTTATATTCTTGTACATAGAGGGCAGTATTATAGTAGTTATATTCTTGTACATAGAGGACAGTATTATACTAGTTATATTCTTGTACATAGAGGGCAGTATTATAGTAGTTATATTCTTGTACATAGGGGGCAGTATTATAGTAGTTATATTCTTGTACATGGGGGCAGTATTATAGTAGTTATATTCTTGTACATAGGGGGCAGTATTATAGTAGTTATATTCTTGTACAGAGGGGGCAGTATTATAGTAGTTATATTCTTGTACATAGGGGGCAGTATTATAGTAGTTATATTCTTGTACATAGGGGGCAGTATTATAGTAGTTATATTCTTGTACATAGGAGCAGTATTATAGTAGTTATATTCTTGTACATAGGAGGCAGTATTATATTAGTTATATTCTTGTACATAGGGGGCAGTATTATAGTAGTTATATTCTTGTACATAGGGGGCTGTATTATAGTAGTTATATACTTGTACATAGGAGCAGTATTATAGTAGTTATATCCTTGTACATAGGAGGCAGTATTATAGTAGTTATATTCTTGTACATAGGGGGCAGTATTATAGTAATTTTATTCTTGTACATAGGAGCAGTATTATAGTAGTTATATTCTTGTACATAGGGGACAGTATTATAGTAGTTATATTCTTGTACATAGGGGGCAGTATTATAGTAGTTATATTCTTGTACATAGGAGGCAGTATTATAGTAGTTATATTCTTGTACATAGTAACAGTATTATAGTAGTTATATTCTTGTACATAGAGGACAGTATTATACTAGTTATATTCTTGTACATAGAGGGCAGTATTATAGTAGTTATATTCTTGTACATAGAGGGCAGTATTATAGTAGTTATATTCTTGTACATAGAGGACAGTATTATACTAGTTATATTCTTGTACATAGGGGGCAGTATTATAGTAGTTATATTTTTGTACATAGAGGGCAGTATTATAGTAGTTATATTCTTGTACATAGGGGGCAGTATTATAGTAGTTATATTCTTGTACATAGTGGGCAGTATTATAGTAGTTATATTCTTGTACATAGAGGGCAGTATTATAGTAGTTATATTCTTGTACATAGGGGGCAGTATTATAGTAGTTATATTCTTGTACATAGGGGGCAGTATTATAGTAGTTATATTCTTGTACATAGGGGCAGTATTATAGTAGTTATATTCTTGTACATAGTAACAGTATTATAGTAGTTATATTCTTGTACATAGAGGGCAGTATTATAGTAGTTATATTCTTGTACATAGAGGGCAGTATTATAGTAGTTATATTCTTGTACATAGGAGGCAGTATTATAGTAGTTATATTCTTGTACATAGGGGGCAGTATTATAGTACTTATATTCTTGTACATAGGGGCAGTATTATAGTAGTTATATTCTTGTACATAGTAACAGTATTATAGTAGTTATATTCTTGTACATAGGGGGCAGTATTATAGTAGTTATATTCTTGTACATAGGGGGCAGTATTATAGTAGTTATATTCTTGTACATGGGGGCAGTATTATAGTAGTTATATTCTTGTACATAGGGGGCAGTATTATAGTAGTTATATTCTTGTACATAGAGGGCAGTATTATAGTAGTTATATTCTTGTACATAGAGGGCAGTATTATAGTAGTTATATTCTTGTACATAGAGGACAGTATTATAGTAGTTATATTCTCGTACATAGGAGGCAGTATTATAGTAGTTATATTCTTGTACATAGGGGGCAGTATTATAGTAGTTATATTCTCGTACATAGAGGGCAGTATTATAGTAGTTCTATTCTTGTACATAGGGGGCAGTATTATAGTAGTTATATTCTTGTACATAGTGGGCAGTATTATAGTAGTTATATTCTTGTACATAGGGGGCAGTATTATAGTAGTTATATTCTTGTACATGGGACCAGTATTATAGTAGTTATATTCTTGTACATAGAGGGCAGTATTATAGTAGTTATATTCTCTCACCTGACCATGCAACTTATCTTCGGGCCCTGGTTTAGTCTTCTGGTGTGTACCATTTATGCACACATCCATAAAGTCCTCTTTGGCAGCGTACAACAAGGATACAGCGGTGAGGAGGAGGATGCAGCGCAGCATGGTTCTAGGGTGATGAACATATATCAGTAGTTTCCGGATTCTATCAGCCCATCATTCTAGGCTCTGGTGTTGCTCATTAGGTTCTTACTGATAATTAGTTAAGTTCAGGAAGTTTCTGCTTTACATGAAGAAGTCATGACAACCCGAGGGCCGTCTGTCATACAAGTATTATCAGCTTTTCAGCATTTTCAAGATCTCTGCTTGCAGTTCGTGAATAAGGTTAATTTTTTTGTTTACAGCCATAGACACCATAAAAGTCTGTGCCAGGACCCCGCCCCCACCATGTGCCATTTATAACACTGGTGACCCCTGAGAGGGTGGAGGGTCCCTTGGGCGCCTGGTACATCCGCCAGCTCTGCATCCCCTTTACTTGGGGGTTTGCTCCAGTTTAAAGACTTCTACAATGTATTAATGCAGCGAAAACAAACTCAAGAGAGGAGAGGGACTTGTGCTACTGAAGGGTTTGGGACACGGAGGATAGTCTAGACCAGCGTTTCCCACCTCCCATCCTCCGGACCCCCAACAGGTCATGTCTTCAGGATCTCCTCAGTATATCGCACCGGTGATGTAATTATTGTCGGTCCTCAGACATTCCACAGGTGTTCTTACTATAGTATAGGAGATCCTGAAGACACGACCTGTTGGGGGCGCTGAGGCCTGGAGGTTGGGAACACTGGTCTGGAGTGATACAACAGCCCACAGCTGTGAGAAGCATCAGGCGTCTACAGGAATCTGAATATAGGTTACATTGTTGCCATTCACTGACAGCAGGCAGAGCGCTTTTGAACTCACGAAAGTTTATTAGAAAGTTCCAGAACTTTTCCTTGTACAGCGATTGTACTTGTTTGCATCTTGCTTCCTTCTGGAGGGGCTCATTCACACGGGCAGCGCAGTCACAGACAGACTATTCGCTGGGTTCGTTGCGCTGATTGCGTTTCTTTTTGTGCAGGAAATCCCCAGCGATCTCATTTGGACGCAGCGAGTACGACTAACTATTTACTTCTCTGGGCTAGTTCAGACCCCCGTGCTGCCCAGAGGAGCACACGCTACATATTTTTTGACGTGACTTAAAATTGCGCGAACCCATTTAAATCAATGGATTCTTTTCACTCTAATACAGTGCACAAATACGCCCGTGAATGAACCCTTAAGGCTCACCGAAAGTGATGCGTACTTACCACTATGGGCAGGTAGGTAGGTGGTCAGATCGGGGGGATCAGGTGGAGCTGCTTTTATCACCACTAGGATTTGCAGACTGGAGAAAAAACAGGAGATCCTCACCGCCTCCTCCTGGGGGCAAAGTGCAAGCTGCATGAGTCTTCACCGCCAGCGGGATACTCACCTGCAGCACAGGGGGTGCAATCATCTGCAAATCAGTGCAGGAGGCGCAATTACCTGCAGAACAGTGCAGGAGGCGCAATTACCTGCAGAACAGTGCAGGAGGCGCAATTACCTGCAGAACAGTGCAGGGGGCGCAATCACCTGCAGAACAGTGCAGGGGGCGCAATCACCCGCAGAACAGTGCAGGGGGCGCAATCACCCGCAGAGCAGTGCAGGGGGCGCAATCACCTGCAGAACAGTGCAGGGGGCGCAATCACCTGCAGAACAGTGCAGGAGGCGCAATCACCCGCAGAGCAGTGCAGGAGGCGCAATCACCCGCAGAACAGTGCAGGGGGCGCAATCACCTGCAGAACAGTGCAGGAGGCGCAATCACCTGCAGAACAGTGCAGGAGGCGCAATCACCTGCAGAACAGTGCAGGAGGCGCAATCACCTGCAGAACAGTGCAGGAGGCGCAATCACCTGCAGAACAGTGCAGGAGGCGCAATCACCTGCAGAACAGTGCAGGAGGTGCAATCACCCGCAGAACAGTGCAGGGGGCGCAATCACCTGCAGAACAGTGCAGGAGGCGCAATCACCTGCAGAACAGTGCAGGAGGCGCAATCACCTGCAGAACAGTGCAGGAGGTGCAATCACCTGCAGAACAGTGCAGGGGGCGCAATCACCTGCAGAACAGTGCAGGAGGCGCAATTACCTGCAGAACAGTGCAGGGGGCGCAATCACCTGCAGAACAGTGCAGGAGGCGCAATCACCTGCAGCTGACACAGATTATCTGCTGGGGCGGAGGCATTAACCGGCTGCAGGACAGACGTAGTGGCTGAGGGCGACTTTCCACGGACGTATTTGTGCACACAATACGCAGAGAATAGACCCTATTGTATTTGTGCGCCTAAAACGTGAATTTGCCCAGTGAAGGTCACGCACGCACGTCTACACATCTCACTGGGCTTTCTGCACAGCCGGGTACCGTCCACATTGGCGCAGGACACCTATGATGTGATTAAAAAGGAGGCGCAGTGCTAATTAGTCCCCGGCGTGTTGATTTACCTGCAACATTGCGAAGTTCGTTGCACAATTCGCAGCTATGGACTCCTCTGGTGCCTGCGGTGCAGAAATGCGTTCTGCGTTTTATTTTTGTGTGTAAAAGCGAAGGTGAGAAAATATCGGGTTCTGTTCTCTCTGCGAACACAACCGTGTCATGCCGCTCGTAGGCTGAGACAATCGCACGGAAATACAACCCGTTATTTGCAATAGGTGGATCTACATGTGCTTCTGTCTTGTAGCGATGCCGTGAGATAGAAATATCGCAGCGCGCGGCTTACAGTCTGCAGAGACTTCGCCCCCAAAATATTGCTGCGCACTTTTAGCTTTTCCTATTAAAAATACACACGACTTTTGCAAAACCGCACGATTCTTGTAAAGCCCATTGCGACAAAGTGGAGGCTTAAACGTGCGATTCGCCTTCCCCTGAGTGCATATAGCCTCCCACTGCGGCCGCAAGCCGAGGAGGACGGGGCGACGTCGCTGCGGTGCCAACCTGATGTGGGAAAGTGGGCAGCGCAGAAGCTAGCAGAAAGATCCCAGCTGGCGGGTAATGCAGCGCTATGAGGAAGTCTTTGCACCCGCCATGCTTGTCGCAGCGTGGGAACCCAACATGGCAGCCGGGGCTGGACGCTGCACTGGGACGTCATTCCTCCACCGGAGATCCGTACCGCGAAGGTCACAAGGCGAACTGCAGACACCTGCACTTTAGACAAGGCTATGCACCGACTACTGGTCGCACAGCGGTCGTACAGATCACCGTGTAGCGATGCGACCTAAGGCCGCTCTCAGACAGGCCACAAAATCGCGCTATTTTTCTGCGATGAGCTAGCGTGAGACAACACACAGAAGTGAAGGCCGCGCTCTCCGACGGCTCCTTCATGTTAGCCATGTTTTCTCTACCGCCGCGATCTGCTTTGTTCTGTAACCCGTTTCCCTTGATCATCGCATCGCACAGCCTTGCGATTTTCGCACAATGCGATGCATTTTTAACATTAGAATTGCGAGATTTTAACCACAAGCGGCGCGAGGTTATTCTCCCAAAAAGGCAGCGACGTCGCTGAAAAACCGTGGGAACAAAGACGCCATTTTGCTGCGATTTTCTCATGGCAAAATAACTGTCACCCGCGTGAAAGAGGCCTGCGGGCGCATGTCCGCCCCAACGCAGTTTGGTTTTTCATAACCTTAGGCTTCATTCACACGAGCGTCTTCACGCCCGGCCGATACACGCTGCCATCTGATGCCTTGGTTTACAATGCATCAGTTCAGATGGGTGAATTCCCACAGTGTAACAGCGCCCGGCCGGCCAAGATAGCGCATATGAGCGCATTTTAGCCGGGCAGGAAAGATAGTTCAGGAACTATCATCTGCCCGGAATACAGTGGCGGCGGCTCCCATAGACTCCTATGGTAGCCTATGACAGCTGCCGGAGAAGGGAGGTAGATTAGCAGCGTGTCTACTACACTCCCACCCCCTTCCCTCCTTCTCTCCGCTCCTTGCCGGCTGTTTGCAATGGGGGTGGGGGGAGGCTAGTTGCTAGGCTTCTGCCCCGTTCCGCCTACTTCCATTGCTGGCAGCCAACAAGGGGGGGAGAAAGGGAGGAGCTTAGCAACTTACCCCTGCCCCATCCCCTTGCCGAGAGTCAGCAAGGGGGCGGAAAGGGGAGGCAGTTTAGCAGAGCTAAACTGTCTCCCCCCACCCAGCGGGATTCTGGTCTCTGCGTATACGCGCCGGACATCTGATTGGGCGCACAAACGGCAGATTTGTGCGCCCGTTTACGCAATTTTCGGTCACACTGTAGCAATGATGCAACAAGCCGAAAATGGCTCCACCCGTGTGAAGGAGCCCTAAGACCGCTGTCACACCTGCGTTGGGGTCAGTTCAGGGTTTCTGTCTCTCTACTCCAATTTTAGAGGAGAAACTGCAGTAAAACGGACAAAACGGAGACATTTTCTCTCCATTGATTTCGATCGGCTTCGGTTCGCTCGCATTCTGCTATGTTTCTTTTTTTTTGGACAGGAAAATAGCGCAAACTGAAGAGTTATCAGAAAAAACCCAAACCTGACGGGACGGAGGCCTCTCCGCTTTCGGTCCTTTGTTGAGAAACTCTATTTAAATCAATAGAACTGAACTGACCCTGACGCCGGCGTGAGAGGCGCCTACGGCCGTACCTGCACAGGTGAGCTTCACACACAATGTTTGTCCGATTGTGAGATGGACAGAATTCATACGTGAAGAGGACCCACTGATTGTGAGTGACTTCTCTCTCGGACCGCTCGTCTGCGTTATAAACATCGCTCCGTGTCCTAATTTTTGGCTGATATCGCCCATTATTCTCTATGGAAGCGTGAAAAACACATCACACTCAAGTTGCACACAATTTGCATGTGGGTGTGATACTTTAACGCAGGTTACTATGGAGACCACATAAAAAAGGACCCCGGAAGTGCAGAGCAGAGAACATAAACAGCGAACAATAAAAACGGACATGAAAATTGCAAAAAAATCATCGTCGCCCGTGTGAATACAGCCAAGTAGGACCAATGTTCTGCACCAAGGAGTTTCATAGTATATCTGATATGGAGCTCCAGATCCTCCACTTAGACATTGAGTTACATGATAAAGTCCTGCAGCCACCACTAGGGGGAGCTCAGGAGATTACTGTGTACTGATTATACATAGAACTTCTTAATAAGCCAGTATAGTAACCCAACACAACCCTAGTTGGGGACGCAGAACTCCATCATGGAACTCTATGGCTAAGGGGAGCGTTTGGAGCGCTGTATCAGATAGATGGAGGTCTGATATAACATTGCATGGATATGTATACAGCGCACACAGTCGCTAAGCTTCATTTCATATGAATAAGAATACAAACATCTTCTAGAGCATCCTGAAAACATGACCTGCTGGCGGTCCCTGAGGACTGGAGTTGGGGAACCCTGTTCTAGAGTCCATATGGCACTGCAGCGCTCAGTCCCATCGGTTCCAGGTAATCTAACGTCTACGGATCCTAAAGTACATCTGAACTATGGCTGTGTGAGGACAGCTCTGTACTCATCAGATGCTCTCCCAGAATACACAGCTATTACATGTAATGTCCTTTTGATTGCAGAGGTCTTCTCCATCCGGCCCAGGCCATCATGATGACGTCTCCTGACAACTGCAGAGTGTGCTGCCCAGACATCTTTGTTCCCTCTTTTCACCACCATCAATAGCAACACAATCCCTATGTTACCGTGCGGCAGCTGCGGGTCTTCCCGGAGCGCTGGGTCCCGCGGCTAAGGCGCGCCCCCCCCCCCCCCCCCCCCCCCCCCGGCTTGTTGTCCGGCTGCCCGGGGCACAGGTGGCTGGTCGGCGTGGTGCACGTGCTCCTAGGTCTGGGCGGTGCCATGCGCGTGCGCACCTGTAGTCAGCCCCGTGCATTAGCACCCTTTTAAGTGGTGCTGTGGGAGTGTCTCCCTCTCTTTCCCCCGTGGGCAGAGGCTGGTGTTTTTAAGGCTGGCAGTGAGCTGCATTCACTGCCAGTTATTTGGTTCCCTTCAGCGTGCTACCATCCTGCCTCTGTTGGTCTCTGTTGTCAGCTTGTTCTGCCATATCTGCCAGGTTCTCCCATCTGCCTCGGTCTGCTTGTGTTTTTCTGTTGGTTGTATCATCTGCCCTATTCTACCTTGTCACATCTTGGTACACCAGTGTCCCCTCACGGTCCCTAGTGAGAGTAGGGACCGCCGCCCACTTGTCCGCCTGGTGTTAGCCAGGAGTGGAGGCAAGTAGGCAGGCACAGGGGGCTGCGGGTGAGTTCTAGGGCAACCCAGGCTGGCGCACAGGTGGGTAGGATACCGTAACACCCAATTCTCTATACGGTCATTCTGCTGCTACCACCATTTATGTCGCTGCTGCATAGAGCTCGAGCGCTGCTACCAGCTGTGTACCCTCATTACTGTACCAACAGCCCAATTCTCCCGATTATGGACAGGCAACTGCGCTATCTGCTTGACTCTTTCCGTAGGCTCTGGTCAGGTGTTGTGACGCAGGGGGTGGTGCTTTGTATGGCACAGTATAAACTGGAACAGTATAAAGGACTTTGTTGGAGGAGTTAAAGCCTCCAGCCACACTGCTACCGGGAGAGAAGAGAATGGAGAGATAGGTGAGAAGGAGCTGAGAGGGCTGCAGGTCTGGTGCGGGCCAAGTGGTGGCAATACCACGAGTCTGACAGTGGAGGACGCCCCCTAGACTGACACCCTGGTTGGGTATGGTGTGTGGACATGGCATTGTTAGGCCTCTGTGATAGATAGGTCTGTAATCCTGTGTGAAGTTAGTAGTCAGACGGCTAGGAAATCCGTTGCTCACTGCATGTGTGTCTGTGACTACGACAACAGTGCAAAGATTGTTACCTTTGCTGTATGTTATACTACCAAAATAATTGGACTGCCTAAAAACACTTACCACCCATTCTGGGCTGGACGTGGTTTACTGAGGTGCAACAACCCGTCTAGGTGGAGGATAGATAGCGGTCCGATGAGCTTAATACTCCCACACCTCTTCAGACATCTTTGATTGCGGTTACCTGGATGGACGCACCTGACTGAGGACCCATGGGCCAATGAGGATACAACATGAGAGGGGGGTGGGCTGCTGGTTGTTGCTTGTAATTGGTTGTTGAATATCACATGTGTGTGTGTATATATATATGTGCGTGTATTTAGACTTTGCTGTTATGCTTGACAAAGAGCGCTTAGGTCGAAATGTCACATGTCTAATTATTTTATGGAGTTGGAATAAAAGTATCTTTTTATTATTATCTAACCTGGATTCCACTCGGAGTTCCTGAGTGACACAACATAAGGAGTTTTTTGGATGTACCCGTTGGGACCGAGGGGTCAAAGGTCATTTGGATCAGGTACCTTACGTATTTGTCTTCCCCACTGATGTGGTTGTAAGTTGGAGTGCCGCTGGCTATTTCTTTTTAATACGCCCAAGTTGTCAGTTTATATATATGCACACACACAGCGTGGACATAAATATGGAAACACCATGCGAACTGCATGCTTTACAATGGGTCTCAACATGTCTTATTGAAATATGATTTACAATCCCATGTAACTTAAGTGCAGGTAATATGACACGGATGCTGCCGGGTAGAAGTGCACATCTGCCCGAGCGACAAGGTTCCATTGGTCAGGGGTTTGAGCCACTCAGCTGCTGTTACCAGGTAGCTTTCCAAAGCCCCCAGAGCAGGGCAAGAGGTGAAGAAAACACAAATTTGGTGGGAAAGCTGTCAGCCAAGCAGAGGTCAAAAAGACAGCTCGGTGCTGATGAGTAAAATCTTATGTATTTCGTGTGTTTCCATAATTTTGTCCATCCCCTGTATACATATTCATTACCGGTAATAAAACTTTAAGCGGAAGACACATTTACAGTACATCTCCATCTCGGTCCGGCCAGACACCTCAGTCTCTGCAGTTGTTGTTCTTTCTCATCCCAGTTGCTGCTCACTTTACTGCAGGAGGTCTGCGGCGAGCAATATTACCGCGGCCTCGTGGACCATACGTGAAAACGCCTGTAGGTGATGCAGACTGTCTTCATGTATCAGTAATGGTGCAGCGCGTCATAAGGAGTCCAGCGTGTCTCCTACGCCAAGATATCAGCTGGTTTCTCCATATGCTAATGGGCCCGATGGGCGGTCCGCCTCTGCCAGCAGTCTGTCTTCCAACCTTTTCTGCTAAACCCCGCCCCCTTCCTTGCTGAGCATCGCCTCCGGCTCTTCCCACTGGTGACATCATGCATCCCACCTCCTATGCGCCGGCACCACACGGAGTGATCGGGCGCATGCACAGTTACTCGCTCTCCGGTTGGACTGACGTCACGCACATGCGCCATCATCAGTGCGGCGCAAATTCATTGGAGGCGGAAAATCCGTGTCACATTCCACATAACACCACAAATGTAGAATTTTATGTGGAACCGCCACAGACTTTACCCCTACAGGGATGAAATCCGCTGCGGATCGGGGTCAGACACTGCGCCAAAATCTGCACAAAAGATGAGGATTTCGGTTGGATCTGCTTCCATATAAACGTCCCATTATAAATGTCATTTATGTCTGGATGGATTATTACACCACAATCAGCGGTGCGGAGTATCTAGTATAGGGGAGTGTAATACAAGGGGTTAATCTGGAGTTTATCAGCGAAAGGAGTAGTAGAGACGCTGCTACAGCGCCGACATGCCTGTTACTAAATCAAACGTTCCCAACCAGCGCTGTGATTGGCTGACACCGATGACGCCATCATGGCTAGAATCAATGGGCAGAGGGGCACAATTGGCCCCTAACAGCAGAACTTACATTTACGTTGCTGCTGCACAGAGCCCAGGCAGCGGCGATATAAAAGTACTGTGAGTGACACAGCACACGCACAAATGGGTGGAGCTTCCTGAGAAGTGGGTGTGGTCTCCAAGCTCTGGACACAGCCGGATTGTTTGAGGAAGTCCACAAGTCCCCTGTGACCTCCAGTCCTCGGCTGGCGCTAAACTGCAGTTTTAGTAGCGCGACGTGAAGATCGCAAGGCTGAATTGTGACATTGCATCTATTCATTGCCAGTGCAACCGCGGCACGACTGCCGCTAAGAGCCCAAACTCTGGAATTTTTGGTGACAAGTCGCGCGCTACTTCATCAAAGATTACACTGCAAGCCACATGTGACGGCAACCTGCCTGCAGCGCTCCGTATCTCAGCTCCCAAGTCACACAAATGTTATGGTTGCGCAACTTTTCTGGGACTCGATGTAAAATGACCAAAGTCACGCTCCGGCCCCTTACCATCAGGATTACACTGCGACATGACCAAATATCGCCAAATAACCGCCCTGTAACTGTGACATCACCGCCGGGTCGCCAAGAAACGTACAAACCGCAGATCTTAGGAAAAAGTCTTTATTCCGTCACGACTGCAGCTTGGAGTATGTGAGCTCCGCCATCCCGTCCCGGATGTACCGGAAATACTCCAGGTTACCGCGGTGCATCTTCAGCTGGTATTTACCGGACGTCTTGACGTACTGCAAGAAATGGGGGGCCCCGGGGAAGAGCACGTTGTCCGCCAGGATGATGGTCCCTTCCTGGAGTAGTCCCACCTCCTCCAGCAACTGCAGGTCTCGCAGGTAGCAGCGCTTCCCATGATCCATGAAGATGAAGTCCAACTTCTGCACCCCATGCTTGTCCTTCAGCTGTGGGATGATGTCATTGGAGGGCCCAACCAGAAGCTCCACCTACAGGCAGAGTGGGGGATAGACCACAGAGTTCTCAGTGTCAGTAGGCAGGTGATAAGCCTCACATACCATAAGCAGTCAGACAAGGGGAGGTCTGGCATTAAGTTTTAAAGTTCCTTCTGGCACAGCCCCCATCCTTTATGTCTCCATGCGGCCTCCATCATACAAGACAGGGGGTGTCCAGCGCCTCTATATAGCAACTTTAAAAAATAGCCCAATCCATTACTTCCCCTTTAAATGTTAAAGGGCTAGTACACTTAAAAAAAAAAAAAAATTCTGCTACTTTCTACATGGAGATTTCTGTTTGCATTTAGAAAATGGAAACGATATACTGCCATTCAAAGCAAAGCGTAAACCGCAGACTATGTACTTAGAAAGGTGTTTCATACAGCTTCCAACTAAAGTTTACGTAGGCAGAAGTGTGGCAAGTGTATTTAAGGGTACAAACCTTTTAATACATCTGTCACATCCGTCAGCACCTCCGTGCACCAGATGGAAATCTACGGCAGGTACTATCAGGTGTAAATCATGCTGCCCCACCCCCAAATGCTAAGCCCCGCCCATTTGTAAACCCACAACTGGTGTAAATCTTCATAAATTCACAATCACAACCTATTAGTGCCAGAATCCTGGTGCGAGCGGTATATATAAATACGCCCCAATGTGACAAACATCTCACCGTGTCATCGTCAAACCCAGCCAGTCTGATCACTTTCTCAGCCACGGCGGCTTTCCTGGGGTTGGCATCCACAGTGTACAGTCTGGCGCCCAGTGGCAGGGCCTGTGCCATTATGATTGTGGCATAACCGCACTGTGTGCCCAGCTCCAGCACGTTCAGTGGCACATTCTCATAAATCAGCCGGTCCAAGATCTTCCCTGAGGAGGAGGATAGAAAAAACAGCGAACAACACTTAAGTGCATTCAGCCTGCGCCATACGCAAAAATGCCGTTTTATGCCAAAACAATCATTCAGTGATCAGAACATCATAACGACGTCCACAAAGAAGATGATATAGCAACAATATTAGGCAGTAATCTGGGACACAAAATACTTATTTCTACCAATCGATGGCAACTTGTGGATTCTACCTTTTTGGGGCCCGATGTTACTTAGATATTCGCAGTGATAACAGTATTGATCGAATGTGTTGAGTATATGCTGGGGGTCTCCGGGGATGGCATGGGTGATGACGTACTGGAAGGCTCTCTCCTCTCGTGGGATGCCGGTGAGATAGTCCTGAATACGACGCACAACGACCGCACGATAGAAGAGCAGGAAGTAATGACGATAACGAATAATCACAGTGATAATGAATGGAATAAATGCTAAAGCGATGGCAGGAGACACCATGATCAAACCTGGGGAACGAGAGGAAGGAAATAACAAAATGTCATTATAATCCCCCTACAAGAGGAAACGTTAGTAACATACTACGTAAGGCCAAAGAAAGACATTGTCCATCCAGTTCAGTCTATTATCCCCAATATTAAATGTAACTACTATAATACTGCCCCCTATGTACAAGAATATAACTACTGTAATACTGCCCTCTATGTACAAGAATATAACTACTATAATACTGCCCTCTATGTACAAGAATATAACTACTATAATACTGCCCCCTATGTACAAGAATATAACTACTATAATACTGCCCCCTATGTATAAGAATATAACTACTATAATACTGCCTCCTATGTACAAGAATATAACTACTATAATACTGCTCCCTATGTACAAGAATATAACTACTGTAATACTGCTCCCTATGTACAAGAATATAACTACTATAATACTGCCCCTATGTACAAGAATATAACTACTGTAATACTGCTCCCTATGTACAAGAATATAACTACTATAATACTGCTCCCTATGTACAAGAATATAACTACTATAATACTGCCCCCTATGTACAAGAATATAACTACTATAATACTGCTCCCTATGTACAAGAATATAACTACTATAATACTGCCCCCTATGTACAAGAATATAACTACTATAATACTGCCCCCTATGTACAAGAATATAACTACTATAATACTGCCCCCTATGTACAAGAATATAACTACTATAATACTGCCCCACATGTACAAGAATATAACTACTATAATACTGCCCCCTGTGTACAAGAATATAACTACTATAATACTGCTCCTATGTACAAGAATATAACTACTATAATACTGCTCCTATGTACAAGAATATAACTACTATAATACTGCTCCTATGTACAAGAATATAACTACTATAATACTGCCTCCTATGTACAAGAATATAACTACTATAATACTGCCCCCCATGTACAAGAATATAACTACTATAATACTGCTCCCTATGTACAAGAATATAACTACTATAATACTGCCTCCTATGTACAAGGATATAACTACTATAATACTGCCGCCTATGTACAAGAATATAACTACTATAATACTGCCGCCTATGTACAAGAAAATAACTACTATAATACTGCTCCTATGTACAAGAATATAACTACTATAATACTGCCCCCTATGTACAAGAATATAACTACTATAATACTGCCTCCTATGTACAAGAATATAACTACTATAATGCTGCCCCCTATGTACAAGAATATAACTACTATAATATTGCCCCCAATGTACAAGAATATAACTACTATAATACTGCCCCCAATGTACAAGAATATAACTATTATAATACTGCCCTCTATGTACAAGAATATAACTACTATAATACTGCCCCCTATGAGCAAGAATATAACTACTATAATACTGCCCCCAATGTACAAGAATATAACTACTATAATACTGCCCCCAATGTACAAGAATATAACTACTATAATACTGCCCCCTATGTACAAGAATATAACTACTATAATACTGCCCCCTATGTACAAGAATATAGCTACTATAATACTGCCCCCAATGTACAAGAATATAACTACTATAATACTGCCCCCTATGTACAAGAATATAACTACTATAATACTGCCCCCTATGTACAAGAATATAGCTACTATAATACTGCCCCCTATGTACAAGAATATATCTACTATAATACTGCCCCCTATGTACAAGAATATAACTACTATAATACTGCCCCCTATGTACAAGAATATAACTACTATAATACTGCCCCCTATGTACAAGAATATAACTACTATAATACTGCCTCCTATGTACAAGAATATAACTACTATAATACTGCCTCCTATGTACAAGAATATAACTACTATAATACTGCCCCCTATGTACAAGAATATAACTACTATAATACTGCCCCCTATGTACAAGAATATAACTACTATAATGCTGCCCCCTATGTACAAGAATATAACTACTATAATACTGCCTCCTATGTACAAGAATATAACTACTATAATACTGCCCCCTATGTACAAGAATATAACTACTATAATACTGCCCCCTATGTACAAGAATATAACTACTATAATACTGCCTCCTATGTACAAGAATATAACTACTATAATACTGCCCCCTATGTACAAGAATATAACTACTATAATACTGCCCCCTATGTACAAGAATATAACTACTATAATACTGCTCCTATGTACAAGAATATAACTACTATAATACTGCCCCCTATGTACAAGAATATAACTACTATAATACTGCCCCCTATGTACAAGAATATAACTACTATTATACTGCCCCCTATGTACAAGAATATAACTACTATAATACTGCCCCCTATGTACAAGAATATAACTACTATAATACTGCTCCTATGTACAAGAATATAACTACTATAATACTGCTCCTATGTACAAGAATATAACTACTATAATACTGCCCCCTATGTACAAGAATATAACTACTATAATACTGCCTCCTATGTACAAGGATATAACTGCATAGCACAGTGTGCCATGTTGGTCTGCTGCCCCATATACAGCGAGCTGCCCTGTCCAGTGTGATCGGTGATCGCTCTCCTGTGGGATCGGTTGAGATGGACGCCTTCACCCCACACATCAATCAGCCTTATCCCCGTGTCACTGGTTGTCCTGCCTGGGACCCCTACATACCAGGGACACCCCACAAGACCAGCCGTTCTGGAGATGCTCTGACCAATCGTCTACAGATCCCTCACCTGGCCAGTCTCCCTGCTTTCAAGAACTGCCTTACATACTTGCTATGCTCACCTTGCTCGTCCCCGTCTCTCTATCTTCTGTCTTGCGTTTCTCCATCCTGCCCTCTTCCCCACTCCTCTCCTCCATTATTAATAAGTGGGTGCAGCCAGTCAGGGGGCGACACATGAGAGGCGCTGCTCAGGTTACCGCGCTGCCAGGTGAGGATTCAGCCGCTCACTATCTGCTCTGCTTCTTCTATAATGTTACATCTCTTATAGTCAGCTACTGATTCCCCCAGGAGCCCGGTGGATCTACAGGTGCATCATTGTAACTGATGATAATCACAGGGTGTAATGTATGTCATGGATTCATCATGTATTGTTAGAGTTCTCCCACAATTCCTAGCTTTCGAGTCATGTGAAAAAGTATGTAGCCCTTGTAAAAAGCTTTGTCTTCTCTTTTTTGGCTATTGAGGTCACTGATCCTGAGTTACATCATGTATTATACTCCAGAGCTGTACTCACTATTCTGCTGGTGGAGTCACTGTGTACATACATTACTTATCCTGTACTGATCCTGAGTTACATCTTGTATTATACTCCAGAGCTGCACTCACTATTCTGCTGGTGGAGTCACTGTGTACATACATTACTTATCCTGTACTGATCCGGAGTTACATCCTGTATTATACTCCAGAGCTGCACTCACTATTCTGCTGGTGGAGTCACTGTGTACATACATTACTTATCCTGTACTGACCTTGAGTTATATCCTGTATTATACTCCAGAGCTGCACTCACTATTCTGCTGGTGGAGTCACTGTGTACATACATTACTGATCCTGTACTGCTCCTGAGTTACATCCTGTATTATACTCCAGAGCTGCACTCACTATTCTGCTGGTGGAGTCACTGTGTACAGACATTACTTATCCTGTACTGATCCTGAGTTACATCATGTATTATACTCCAGAGCTGTACTCACTATTCTGCTGGTGGAGTCACTGTGTACATACATTACTTATCCTGTACTGATCCTGAGTTACATCTTGTATTATACTCCAGAGCTGCACTCACTATTCTGCTGGTGGAGTCACTGTGTACATACATTACTTATCCTGTACTGATCCTGAGTTACATCCTGTATTATACCCCAGAGCTGCACTCACTATTCTGGTGGTGGAGTCACTGTGTACATACGTTACTTATCCTGTACTGATCCTGAGTTACTTCCTGTATTATACTCCAGAGCTGCACTCACTATTCTGCTGGTGAAGTCACTGTGTACATACATTACTTATCCTGTACTGACCCTGAGTTACATCTTGTATTATACTCCAGAGCTGCACTCACTATTCTGCTGGTGGAGTCACTGTGTACATACGTTACTTATCCTGTACTGATCCTGAGTTACTTCCTGTATTATACTCCAGAGCTGCACTCACTATTCTGCTGGTGGAGTCACTGTGTACATACATTACTTATCCTGTAATGATCCTGAGTTACATCCTGTATTATACCCCAGAGCTGCAGTCACTATTCTGCTGGTGGAGTCACTATGTACATACATTACTTATCCTGTACTGATCCTGAGTTACATCCTGTATTATACTCCAGTGCTGCACTCACTATTCTGCTGGTGGAGTCACTGTGTACATACATTACTTGTCCTGTACTGATCCTGAGTTACATCCTGTATTATACCCCAGAGCTGCACTCACTATTCTGCTGGTGGTAGAGTCACTGTGTACATACATTACTTATCCTGCACTGATCCTGAGTTACATCCTGTATTATACCCCAGAGCTGCACTCACTATTCTGCTGGTGGAGTCACTCTGTACATATATTACTTATCCTGTATTGATCCTGAGTTATATCCTGTATTATACTCCAAAGCTGCACTCACTATTCTGCTGGTGGAGTCACTGTGTACATACATTACTTATCCTGTACTGCTCCTGAGTTACATCCTGTATTATACTCCAGAGCTGCACTCACTATTCTGCTGGTGGAGTCACTGTGTACATACATTACTTATCCTGTACTGATCTTGAGTTCCATCCTGTATTATACTCCAGAGCTGCACTCACTATTCTGCTGGTGGAGTCACTGTGTACATACATTACTTATCCTGTACTGCTCCTGAGTTACATCCTGTATTATACTGCAGAGCTGTACTCACTATTCTGCTGGTGGAGTCACTATGTACATACATTACTTATCCTGTACTGACCCTGAGTTACATCCTGTATTATACTGCAGAGCTGCACTCACTATTCTGCTGGTGGAGTCACTATGTACATACATTACTTATCCTGTACTGACCCTGAGTTACATCCTGTATTATACTGCAGAGCTGCACTCACTATTCT